>JAKGBK010000321.1:0-250000 GCA_022496805.1 Pohlia nutans
GACTTCCCAAGGTTATTCATTTTACTCACATCTTACAGTGCACGTAACGATGGTCATCGTTACATTTCTGATTGAACTTAATTAGACGGCCATTTTAAACTTTTCAGTACTGTCACTGCATTAGGGGGGAAAGACTCACTGCGTTTAGAGGGCTTAGAAATACAATTGATTGTCAGTATAAAATAATCAATATAAAGTTAATTCTCAAATGACATTACAGTGCTGGATTCTCAAAAGGAATCTTGAATTGTGGCACTGATATAATTGTAAGATTTTGTACCCGACACTAATCCTTGAACGTATAGTATCATGTGGCAAATATTACAAGACTGATAATTTCTACAGTACTAATCAATGAACGTATGGTATTGTGGCAAAGGAGATAATTCTATAAATACATTACGAACTTTCAAGTTGTGCTCATCATTGAATGGGTATACAAGAGATTGTGGGAGAGGGATTGCAAGAGTGTCTGAACGATTGCAAAAATTGTGATCACTTGTACATATGTTCCTCCAAAAATTTCTCTTATCACCATTCCATTAGTGAAGCAAGACAGGGGATAGGCTTTGATTCTTTGACCATTGTACATCATCATGTTCAGTATAATATTTTTAATATGTACTTAATTATATTAACTCCATTTATGGCGTACCCACAACAAAAGGTTCCAACACGAAAGAATTCAGTACCTTAGTTACAGAAATCTGTTCTCACTACAGACTAATTTTCAGCAGATTGCATTGGAATAGATTTCGTGACGAATTATTCCTGAATTTTCAGCGGAATGCGTTCGAATAGTATTTCCTTAGTGGATAACAACCAGAGTTACCAATTACGTACACAACCCTCGTTGAAACACAGGAAACTCAGGCATTACGTTCAGAACAGAGTGACGAATAAGAAATTAAGAACCCTCTTGTTCAGCAAAGTAGGATCAAAAAATGTTTGCTAAATTGTGTACTCATGTGATTGCACAGTTTCCACAAGTTTTCATGTCCTGAACCTCTGAACTTATGTAGTGTACACTAGTCGCTCCATTCAATCATCATTGTCCCGAGCAAGAAACTCATCATCCGGTGGCTTGAAGTTCCAGAAAGGAGTCGACGCTAACGGCTGGTCATGAGTGCCTAACTAAAGGTGTGCAAGTAAATGTACACTAGTCTCGCCATTCGTCGAACGTTGTTGCTGTAGTCGGGCCATTCGTCATTTCGCCGTTCCATTGTACCGAGCAAGAAATTCCTGTACACTAAGTTTCGGGACACCAATCGGCATATCAATGTCCCGGGCAAGAAACAGAGTAGTCGGGACATTCGTCGTGAATATCTCCCTCAGGGGCAAGCAACACGGAAACGCTAGTAACAAATCGCAATGATTCACATACAACAACGCGACTTCCCGATAGACTTCGTTACTGTTCTTGATCCCTGTCTGGTACATTATCAGAATATCCAAGAAAGCCAAATACATATGCCCATCAGCACGAAATCGATTTTTCATAAAGTACAGAAAGTTGTTAGCTGCTTTGAGCTGCCGCACAGCTTGCTGCGCGGGAATCCCAGGGGGAATTCGAAACCTAAGCCGACGTCCGATCATGAGGCACTGCCGGCGACCTCCATTCTGTGAAGACTCGCCTCCATCGCGCGAAACTGGCCTCTGCTGAGGCGGACCTCCATTCTGTGAAGACTCGGATCCATCGCGCGAAACTGGCCTCTGCTGAGGCGGACCTCCATTCTGTGAAGACTCGCCTCCATCGCGCGAAACTGGCCTCTGCTGAGGCGGACCTCCATTCTGCGAAGACTCGCCTGTATCGCGCGAAACTCGCCTCTGCTGAGGCAAACCTCCAATCAGCGAAAACTCGCCTCCATCGCGCGAAACTCGCCTCCGCTGAGGCGGACCTCCATTCTGCGAAGACCCGCCTCCAGGGCGCAACACTCGCCTCCGCTGAGGCGGTCGTCCACCCTTATCGCTCTTCCGCTGCCGTTCCATGATGAATTTTTCTTCCCAATATATCAATGTCACCTGCTCCTCGATCGTCCAGAAGGCCTTTCTAAAGCTCAAACGCCCGCCCTAATGGCGCCAAATGAGAACCCGTGCGAAGCAAGATCCAAATGAGAACCCCACGCCCATAATTCGCCCAGCGAGAAGACGGGAATTGCACAAGAAGAATGGCGGAGATACTGAGGCACAAGCAAAGCGGAGAAGAGCAAACATGACAACGTACAGCTTCGGATCGAGGTCGAGAATGGAAGTGAAGAGCAAGCACTATATATACCGGCCCTCACTAACATTGTGTACCCTACTGCTGCAGTGTTGCCGCGGCCGGTACATTTGCCACCCTGTTACGACCCAGCTGATTAACGCGGACACTCTAGCCTCGTTAACCCTTTCGTAGCATAATAGAGCAGTGCAATGGAGCGCCCTTTTGAAAACGGGATCAAAAGAGAATCTCCAATTAAATTCACTTTTTTAAGTAATGAAGGAATGTCAATTTTATTTCATAAATTTTGGGATTATCTTGTCATTGCCACGTAAACTTAGTTTCTAATTGTAATTAGACTTTGGTCCCATTCCAAATGGGTGTTGGGTCCCATTGCAAAAGGGTGTTGCCTCCCATTGCTCTGTTATGCAGCTATGTAAAGGAGAAGTAGTTTATCTCATTTTTGAAGGTCGTTTTTACCATTCTTCTTTTATTTGTTTGAGAATTTTTTTGTTGTAAAGTAGTGTACACCAAAATGAAACAAAATACATAATTTATTACCTTAATTGATCAATTTAGCAAAACATTTCACTGCTCCAAAGTTGGTCATCAAAAAAGTGCTCTCAAGACCATTTTTGGGTTTTTCCACAATTTGAATGACTGGTTGAAGACGCCCTCTCACTGAGGCCAATCGACATGCTTAAACTTTACGTGGTCATAGCTTCATGGTCACTTGGAAATCTAGCTTGCTCTTATAGAATAAACTATCAACAAATCAACAACAAATTGTCATAATCAAATAGAACATTGAGTCATTGACTGCTTTAACATGGAAGAATAAAAGGGTACATTTACAGTATAACAAGCCAAGGAAACTGTAAGTAGTGATTAATTCTATTAATTATTAAGCAATTATTTTATTCTTTGAATTGATAATGCAATATAAATTAGTAAATACATATATTATAGTCTGAAAACTAGTAAGAATTTGGTCTTTCTAAGCCCTAACTACCCAATCATCCATTTTATGAATCTATATTATAAGGAAGAAGGGTGTTTTTTGTGTGTCTGTCCGCGCATGACATTCTACATATGGAATAAGTGATTATTTGACTAAGTTCCGGAGTGGAACATGCGAGGTTATTTCAAAGGTTAAATATCTTCTTAATAAATGATTTCAAAGGTTATTTCAAAGGTCATTTTAAAGGTTATTCAAAATACCAATTTTAAACCTCAATGTTGACCTTTGGGAAAATATGACTATTATAAATACATTGAGTTTTTTTTGAAATATTGAAATATTTTATGTGCCGGTGGCCGGCACGGGTCAAGCTAGTGGTTTACATAATGACAAGTTCTTTTCTCGTTTGTTGTGTAGTTTTTGCTCATAACTTTTTTTACATGAATTCTCCAAGTAGTTACCTAGGCATAAGTGAAGTCAGATTTCGAAAAAAAATCAAAATTGAATTTACTAGGTCCTTTCATTCCATTTGAGCTTTCATTTCAACAATAAAGTAGTTTAAAGTTTGAGTTGTAAAATGTGCACTAAATCCATTCATTTAAGTTGACATACAAATGAAAGTTGTATATGATGATTTTTCCATGACATCCATATGGTTGAATTAAGTAATAATGTCCAAATATATTTAAATTTGATTTTTAAAGAGGCTATCAACTTAATAATATGAAAAATAAAAAAAGTACTCATTGTTTTATGAATTTTGGATTGATTGGCAAAAAGTGCATAACGTACAACATGGAATCATCTTTTGCATAATGTGCTATATTTCAACCTACAAAATTATTTTTTAATTGCTTACAAAGAGATCTCAAGACAACTTTATCAAACCATAATAAATTTGATGTGAATAACTTCATCACTATAAGGTAGAGGATGCTAAAACCATTTATGGGGAATTAATTCTTGTCACTACTCTTACTCTTCTTAGGCGTAATTGAGTTTCGAGCTCTTTATATGTCGGCGCTGCTTTTTGGGGAGGATTTTAAGAAAAAATTGGCTTTCTTTTTCTGCCATATTATGGTTTTCATTATACAATTTCAAGTTGGATGCATGTGGCCTTTCTGCGATTTGAGACAAGAATTTGGTATGGAGCTGGGAGATGCAACACCTGAGAGTTTCACAATGTGGATCTTCTGGTCTTGCTATCATAATTGCAATGTGGCCTCACTACAAGGAGAAGGCGTTGCTTTTCACTCATTTGGTGAGTCAAACTGCACCGCTTCACACTCACCGCCCAGGCGCTCAAGATTTGGTGAGTGCGATTTGTCTCGTAGGACAAGTGTATAGTGCACTCTGACACTGTTCCGGATTCTTGCAAATGAGAAGCAACGCCTTTTCTAGTAGTGTGTTTTGTGTTCGTTTGATCCTGGGCAATCAAACAAGATTAGAAAGGAGACCCGATGGAGAACTCGATATTAAGACATCTAGTTACCATTATTTGATGGAACATACACATGTTGTGAAATTGTTCTATTATTATAATGAAATATTTATTAATTTGAATCTTGTCATTATTTTTATAAGGATTCTAATGCACTAAAATATGTATCATTTCTAGATATTGTATACATTCAAATGTTATGAACTTTCAAATTCTGCTCATTCTAAAATGGATATGCAAGAGATTGTGGGGGAGGAATTGTAGGAGTGCCTGAGTGATTGCAATCACTTGAATGTACATTGCTCCAATCCCTCCCTACGATTTCTCTCACAATTATTCCATTAGTGAAGCAAGAGTGGGCATAGGCTTTGACTCTTTTGGCTACATCAGGAATTTCAGACCCCACTGATTTCGCACGATTTCAGTGCGATTTCCGATATTTCATGGGTGCGTGTATTTTTCGCACTGATTCCGCATTGTTGCGTCATTCATCACAACTGCACTGATATGACATCATGATCGTACAAGCGGATATAATACTGATTCGACACGATTGATACATCTATTGAAAACGTGCGAATTCTTCACTCTGTACAGTTGTCAAATGTCGTGTCTTAATCGTGTTTAAAGCCACACTGATTCAGTGTGTTTTTCGTGTAACATCATCTTTTCTATATCTAGGTTTTTTTTTCTTTCTACATCTAAATTTGGTCAAAATAATTTTATTGAAAAAATAAATAATAATAAAAATATATTTATTTCTGTACCTGAACATTATTTCAAGCTGCCCGAACCAACTACCCGCACTGCCCGAACCCGCGGTGGGTCCCACCACGGTTTCCTAAGCTCTACCGCCGATGGCCGGAATCGAACTCGAGACCTCCCAATTCCAAACCATACTCTAAACCACTAAACCACCTAGAAATCTTGATGCAAGCAATTGAATTTTTTTGATAATTATAAAGGAATGTAACCATTGGCAATTTTTTTGCCATGTATATTTAATTCTTTTTTCAAATTTTTTTTTTTGCGCTACAACACGCAGGCCTTTTTCTATATCTTGAATTTTTTTCAGAATATTTTGATTTTGATTTTTTTGGCCAAAATCGTGATGGCAGATCATGGCTGTGAGCTGCTTTTTTTTTTCAGCGGACTTTGAATGTTTTTAACAATGTGAAAAAAACTTTTTTTCCAAATTTTTTTTTGACTACATTATGCAGGACCTTTTCTCTATTTAGGATTTTTTTTCAGAATATTATGAATTTATTTATTTTTTGCCAAAATCATGGTGGTTGTGAGCTAATTTTTTTTATGCAGACTTTGGATGCTCTTTTGCGATGTAAAAAAAAAATCCAATTTTTTTTCCAGTAGATCATGTAAGCATTTTTCTATATCTAAGAAAAAATTTCAATTTTTTTTGAATTGTTATTTTGTTTTGCCAAAATCTTAAAGGTTGTTAGCTGTTTTTTAATTTTCAGTAGACTTTAGATGTTTTTAGCAATGTAAAAAACTCTTTCTATTCCAAATTTTTCTTGCACTCCATTATACAAGCAATTAAAAGCTCTTGCAATTTTATTTTTTGAAAAGTTGCTCAAATTGAGTTCAAAAAAAGTCTGATTTTAAACTCAATTTAACTTGCAATGCTTCGAGAGATCATGTTTTGGTCGATGCCCCCTTATGAGCTGCCCGAGACTAAAAAAATTAAAAATTAAATCAAATTATAATTATTTTCTAATCGGAAATCAAGTATGCTTTCAAACCCAATTTGAATCGTGCCAATCCAAGTTAAACTCCGCCTAAGGAAACTTTCAAAAAAACAACACCTCTACATTGTCTCGTGTTACAAATTTTACTATTTTGAAAAAGTAATGTTGTCTTTTTCTGTACGATTTTTTTTCTCCCATGATGAAAAGTACAATGATAACCAATAATACCAAATTTGAATTCTAAAAATATAAAATGTAATTTCATTGAAATTTTAATGTTCATTGCTTCTAAATTCTATAAATGAAGATCTAAAAATGTTTTGGGAAATTAGATCGTAAGGATAATTTAAAAAGACTCTTAGAATATTCCAAAATATTCCAAAATAATATAAAATATTTTGAAAGATTCCAAAAGATTCCAAAAGAGAATATTAAAATATTTTTGGTATTTTCTCTATTTATTATATTTCATCAATAAATCAATAGTTTTAAAACACTATAAACTTTTTTTGTCGATAAGTATGACATGCTACTGTAGTGCGAAAACACATCCTTGAACGCGAGTGACGTCGAGAAATATAAGCCACTCATTCTCAAATTGAAAACTTGTACGATAACTACACGGATGTCGTACGACAATAATTTGCATTATAATAGATACTGAAATTGCACGGATATAATAAAAGACGTTAATATGATACGTATACGATATTAAATCCGCATTAACTAAAACCGCATGTTATCCGTGTCTTATTAGCCATGTAATGTAGATACACGATTAACGCACGGATTCCGTCAAGCACGACTTTCGTGCGAAAACAACATTTTTTTCATAATCATTGAAAAGACACTGCATCAACATCCTAGTAATGCATGTCACTTCCGTACCATAACGACACTTCTAAATGCACGTATGATGTGTGGAATCAGTGTTTAACGATAAACGCAGTGAAATCGTGCGAAATCAGTGGGATCCGAAATTCCTGATGTATTGTACATCATCACATTTTTCTATGTACTTAATCTTTTGACGAGCCAATGTTCTTATTCTCAACAGTAGATGATTTTTGATGTATCATTTCATCACATACAATGATATTTTCTATCCATCCAAAATTCTCTTGGTTCTTGTACCAGTTGACTTCTATTTGTACAATATAGATCTTCAAAATAGGATATTGTGATTCTTTTTTTAAATAAAAAAATGAATTATGTCAAGTTTCATTCTTAGTTCAAAAAGTGAGATTTTAATAATGATTCTCTAAATTATGCAGGAGCTAATAATGGAAATTGTACCATATTATAGTGCATATTATTCAAAATTCATTACAGAAATGATTAATTAAAAATTGTCAATTTGGGAATTTTAATTGAATTTCAAAAGAAAACTTTAAAAACTTAATTAATAAAAATTAACTAAAAAATATGCTAAATCCAACTGTACAAATGTGATTAACACATTAAGATTTACAACTTTTTTTTGTGTATCAACTCCATTTTTGTGATTCATCAAACATTTTATAACACATCTTTAAAATTAGTGCATCATCTGAACTTTAAAGGGTTAATAACAATTACTCCACTTGTGGCATACTCACGGCAAAAAGTTTCTCAGAGGAAAGGATTTACACTAGTATTAGCAAAGGCGTCACTTCTCACTCTCAGTTCACTGTACACACTTGTCCTACATGACGAATCACATTCATTTAGTCTTGAGCGCTTAGGCAGTGATTGGGAAGTGACACCGTTTAACTCACCTAGAAAGTGAAAAGCAACGCCTTCTCCTTGTAGTGTCACCGTACCGTGATGCAATCATACCAAGGCTACTACACCAGATCCCAATGAACTCTGAAGTTAAGCAAAACCAATAGCCCTTTGTCTTGTGGGCATTGGGTCATTGACATTACGAATGGACACTTTATTCACCACGACCTCGAAAGAGGACCCGTCCGGAGTTTCTATCTATCTGTCACTGTACCTTTAGTTACAGAAATCTGTTTTCACTACCTTGCAGCCAGCAGACTAATATTCAGCAGTTTGCAATGGAATAGATTTCATTCAGAACAGAGTGACGAATCATTCCTGAATTTTCAGCAAGTTGCATTGGAATAGTATTTTCTTAGTGGATAACAACCAGAGTTACCGATCACACATGCAAACTGGGCAGTCACGTTCAAACAAAGAAAATTCAGGCGTTACATTCAGAACAGAGTGACGAAGAAGAAATTACAAATTCAGACACCCTCAGTCTTGTTCAGCAGCAAAGTAGGATCAAAGAATGTTTGCTAAACTGTGTACTCATGTGATTGCACACTTTCCACAAGATTTCATGTCCCGAACTTCTGAACTCATGAATGCATTCATGAATATACTGTACACTAGTCGCGCCATTCAATCGTCGTTGTCCCGCCCAAGAAACTCATCGTGTACACTAGTCGCGCCATTCGTCGTTCAAGAATTGTTGCCAACCGAATTCGCCGTCGGTTGCATTGTCCCGGGCAAGAAACTCATCATGTACGTCCATTACTTGCGCCATTCGCCGTTGCATCAGTCGCGCCATTCGTCGTTGCATCAGTCGCACCGTTCGCCGTTGCATCAGTCGCGCCATTCGCCGTTGCATTAGTCGCGCCATTCGCCGTTGCATTGTCCCGGGCAGGAAACTCATGAACAGTTGTCTCGTCATTCGTGGTTGCATTGTCCCGATCAAGATCTACCCTAGTCCCGCCATTCGTCAAGAAAGAAAGAAACCCTTGAATCAGATCGTGATCATTTGCGAACAACACCGTGACTTCGTGATTGACTTCGGCGAGGGTCTTCCTCCCTGCCCGGTACATATCCAGAATCTCTATGAGAGCCCTGTACACATGGTCATCGTCAAGAATTCGAGCGTTGATCCTGTTCACATAGTCGATCGCTCGGTTGCGGTTCGTCATGGCTTAATATTTCTTCTTAACATATCCTCCGATGGATCGTCCAAAAGGCCTTTCCAAAGCTCATGAATGCGCCCGCCCTATTCAAAAGACCTGGCAACGATCCCCGAAGCTAGCTAGCAAGACCCAAACAATCAAAAAACTCCACGCCCTGACACCACCCAGCGAGTAGATCGAATTGCACAAGGAGATTGAATGGCGGAGACACCGAGGAACAAGAAAATCAAAGTGGAGAAGAGCAATTGTAGATCAATGAATGAGGCTCCTCACTGGATTTATATACTCAGAATTGGATGCCGACTGTACGTGTGGAATGGAGATGAGCGAGTAACCGTTTGTATAGAACATGCTTTAACTTACTCGCGGGCTAATTATCCCCTGACTGACGTACCAATGAAGTGTCCCTAGAGTTGATGGTTTGAGAAAAATCACCATAAGTTACTATTTAGAAGAATATTTTGGAATTGATATGCAAATGAAAGTTCTAGATTTTGAATTTTTGATTCCATCCGTACAGTTCAATTCATCAATACTATCACCAACACCTTATTGTAAAATTTGAAAGAAGGCCATATTCGTTATATTGGGACTTTTCATAGATTTTGAGATAGAATGCTAGTTATTCAAAAATTCATTTACAAAAGAGTAATTGAAACCAAAAAATAAGAATGTTCAAATAGTGATTCTATAATGAAATTCTAAAAGTTGGTGTTGTTAATATTTATAAAAAAATACTAGTAATGAGATAAAACGATTTATCTTCGAGTCGAAGATATAAATGAGACTGCAAAAAGTCTCAATACAACGAATACGACCTTAACCCCTAAAGGACCGTAAGGCCCCCAGGGGGCTTTTGAATGTAGAAAAGTGCAAATTGGATGAGATTGTTCCAAAGAAGCCCAAATTTGCGGGGAGAGGACCCTAGCTGTTTTTGCGAGATGGATCCAATGGTTTTTCCCGATCGGAAAATGATGAAGAATTGAATTTTTGGCAAATTCTTTGAGAAGAGTATTCTTTGAGACTAGCGTCGAGGTTTCACTTTATCATACACTATGATATCTCATTGTTTGGAGACTTCAGAGTCCCATATCTTTTTTTCCACACCTCAGAATTTGACGAAAAAAATTCCACATGAGGGTCATGATGTTCTTTACATGTGGTAAAAATTTCAGATGTTTTGGAGCACTTCTAAGCAATCCGATTTCAGCATAAGTACGAAGTACCCCCTGCCGTAACAATTTCCATCAATCTTCTCAACGGTGGCATTTTCTCAAAAATTGTGCGATCTTGTTGATCTCTTTTTCATAAACAAGCTATGTAAGTCTTCTTTAGTTTCAACGGTGCCGATCGTGAAAATTACCCCACACTAATAAGAAATTGAGCTTGCTACAAGAGCTAATCAAGAAAACAGGAGCTAATCAAGAAAACACCCCCGGTCCTTTAGGGGTTAAAGTTAAAATTAAAAATTCCTTCTAAATCTGATTACAAACAAACGTTTAATTTTTTTGAATAAAATTTGTTGGAATGAATTTGAAATGAGATACTCTTAAACATGGTGATTCTTTGAAACTTTTGCGTTTCTTAAATCTATGACCTCATTTTTGCAAGACCACTTTTGAACTACAGTCAATGTGGTCAACGACTTGACATACTTCTACATTTGTAATATTAGAAAAATATGTACTCTAGTATCATAAAATCCAACGATTGTATAGCTATAAATTGAATTCAATTTTGGATAAATTATGATAAAATTAAAACTTAAAGTAAAAGCATGGCAAAATCACAGAGAGCACTTCAGCCAACTGCACATGGCCACACTAATTTATACATTAAGGAAGGTAGTTTTTTTTTTTTTTTTTGTTCAATTGTATGTTACGTTAAAATCTCTCGGATTGTGCACTCGTCGACTTTGTTCTTGATATTGACGGAAAGATCTTGACAAGAATGGATGCACCAAAGACAATTATATTCTGGTCCTTTGGCTTTTGGACCTAAGGTGTAGAAGTTATAGATTTTTAATCGAATTTCGTCACCATAAATTGAATTAAATTATGAATGAATAAAATAAACATTGTAATCAATAAAACAAAATAAAACAAAAAGTAATTTATACATGACAATATCACAAAAAACATTGGGCCAACGACACATAGCCACACTAGTTTATATATGTTTTTAGAAAGAAACAATGTATCATTAGTAAGAGTGATAGGAAGGAGTCTCACGATGATGAGTAGAGTGTATGGAGGAAAGGCATAGCACATGAAGGCTACACTGATTATCCCATTTAGTGAGAAGTGGAGTTGGAGGTGGGGGGGATTTCTATATTGCTTGTGAGAAATTAGTGAAGGTGATACTAAATATCATTATGATGTAATATTAGCGCAACATGAAGATTTCAGCCACTCAGTAAAGATTTCAGCCCTCACTAATTTTGAGATTTGGCAAAATAGTGCCTGCTTTGGGAATTAGTATCACACGCACTTAACGGGATAATCAGTGCACTGAATGTTATTTGTACGTGTTGTTAAGAATGTGGAACATTCAAATGAAATTCCGTTCGGGCCGGTACAAAATCTCGTGCACTTAACTTCGGATAATTACAATTGTGCCCATTCTTTCTGAGATTTAAGTGTAAGGAATGAGGGAGGGGATAAACTCAGCTTGTTTACGTTAAATGTTCATCATCATTCTGTGCAAGGCGGACTTCCCAAGGTTATTCATTTTACTCACATCTTACAGTGCATGTAACGATGGTCATCGTTACATTTGTGATTGAACTTAGACGGCCATTTTAAACTTTTCAGTACTGTCACTGCATTAGGGGCGAAAGACTGCGTTTACAGGGCTTAGAAATACAATTGATGTCAGTATAAATCAATATAAAGTTAATTCTCAAACGGCATTGTGCTGGATTCTCAAAAGGAATCTTGAATTGTGGCACTGATATAATTGTAAGATTTTGTACCCGACACTAGTCTTTGAACGTATAATATCAGGTGGCAAATATTATAAGACTGATAATTTCTACAGTACTAATCAATGAACGTATGGTATTGTAGCGAAGGAGATATTGCCATTAAAATAGCATGGGAGATAATTCTATTAATACATTACGAACTTTCAAGTTGTGCTCATCATTGAATGGGTATGCAAGAGATTGTGGGAGAGGGATTGCAAGAGTGTCTGAGCGATTGCAGAAACTGTGATCACTTGTACATTCCTCCAACAATTTCTCGCATAACCATTCCATTAGTGAAGCAAGACCGAGGATAGGCTTTGATTCTTTGACCATTGTACATCATCATGTTCAGTATAATATTTTTAATATGTACTTAATTATGTTAACTCCATTTATGGCGTACCCACAACAAAAGGTTCCAACAAGAAAGAATTCAGTTAGTACCTTAGTTACAGAAATCTGTTCTCACTACAGACTAATTTTCAGCAGATTGCATTGGAATAGATTTCATTCGAAACAGAGTGACGAATCATTCCTGAATTTTCAGCAAGTTGCATTGGAATTGTACTTTCTCAGTGGATAACAACCAGAGTTTCAAATTACGTACACAACCCTCGTTGAAACACAGAATTCAGGCTTTACGTTCAGAACAGAGTGACGAATAAGAAATTAAGAACCCTCTTGTTCAGCAAAGTAGGATCAAAAAATGTTCGCTAAATTGTGTACTCATGTGATTGCACAGTTTCCACAAGATTTCATGTCCAGTTCTGAACTTATGTAGTGTACACTAGTCGCGCCATTCAGTCGTCGTTGTCCCGAGCAAGAAACTCATCATCCGGTGGCTTGATGTTCCAGAAAGGAGTCGACGCTAACGGCTGAGTGCCTAACTAAAGGTGTGCAAGTAAATGGACACTAGTCTTGCCATTCGTCGAACGTTGCTGTAGTCGGGCCATTCGTCATTTCGCCGTTCTATAGTACCGAGCAAGATATTCCTTTACACTAAGTTTCGGGAAACCAATTGGCACATCAGCGTCCCGGGAAAGAAACAGAGCAGTCGGGCCATTCGTCATAAATATCTCCCTCAGGGGCAAGAAACACGGAAACGCTAGTAACAAATCGCAATGATTCACATACAACAACGCGACTTCCCGATAGACTTCGTTACTGTTCTTGATCCCTGTCTGGTACATTATCAGAATATTCAAGAAAGCCCAAAACATTTGCTCATCAGCACGAAATCGACGCTCGATATAGTCCATATAGTAGACAGCTGCTTTGAGCTGCTGCACAGCTCTCTGCGCGGGAATCCCAGGGGGAATTCGAAACGTAAGCCGATGTTCCATCCTGAGGCTCTGCCGGCGACCTCCATTCTGTGAAGACTCGCCTCCATCGCGCGAAACTGGCCTCTGCTGAGGCGGACCTCCATTCTGCGAAGACCCGCCTCTAATGCGAAACACTCGCCTCCGCTGAGGCGGTCCTCCACCCTTATCGCTCTTCCGCTGCCGTTCCATGATGAATTTTTCTTCCCAATATATCAACACCTGCTCCTCGATCGTCCAAAAGGCCTTTCCAAAGCTCAAACGCCCGCCCTAATGGCGTCAAATTTCCCCGTTCGAAGCAAGATCCAAATAAGAACACCCCGCCCAAAATCCGCCCAGCGAGAAGACGGGAATTGCACAAGAAGAATGGCGGAGATACTGAGGCACAAGCAAAGCGGAGAAGAGCAAACATGACAACGTACAGCTTCGGATCGAGGTCGAGAATGGAAGTGAAGAGCAAGCACTATATATACCGGCCCTCACTAACATTGTGTACCCTACTGCTGCAGTGTTGCCGCGGCCGGTACATTTGCCACCCTGTTACGACCCAGCTGATTAACGCGGACACTCTAGCCTCGTTAAACGTACCAGGTGTCCTTGGAATTGACAATTTGAGAAAAATCATCATAAAGTACTATTTAGAAGAATATTTTGGAATTGATATACAAATGAAAGTTCTAGATTTTGAATTTTAGATTCCATCCGTATGGTTGCATTCACTGATACTATCACCAATATTTAATTATAAAATTAAAAGAGTTAAAATTAAAATTTCCTTCTAAATTCGATTACAAACAAAATTTTAATATTTTTTGAGTAAAATTTGTTGGTATGAATTTGAAATGAGATACTCTTAAACATGGTGATTTTTTGAAATTTTTGTGTTTCTTAAATTTATGACCTCATTTTTGCAAGGCCACTTTTGAACTACAGTCAATGCAATTTTGACTTCGTCAACGACTTGACATACTTCTACATTTGTAATTTTAGAATAATATGTACTCAAGTATGACTAAATCCAACCATTAAATAGGACAACAACTTGGTGAAGTATCTCCAAAAATTTAAATGACTTTCATCCAAGCATTAATGAGAACGTAGGGAAGGTTTGAATGTGTTGGTTGTCCAATTTCTTAATGTTGTGACGTTTAGGGGTTAACCCTTACGTAGCATAATAGAGCAGTGCAATGGAGCACCCCTTTGAAAACGGGATCGAAAAGAATCTTTAATTAGATTCACTTTTCTAAGTAATGAAGGAATATCATTTGTATTCCATAAATTTTGGGACTATCGTGTCATTGCCACGTAAACTTAGTTTCTAATTGTAACTAGACTATGGTCCCATTGCGAAAGGGTGTTGGCTCCCATTTCTCTATAAAGGAGAAGCAGTTAATCTCATTTTTGAAGGTCATTTTCATCACTCTTCTTTTATTTTATTTTGAGAATGTTTTTGTTGTAAAGTAGTGTACACCAAAATGAAAAAAAAATGTAATTTATTACCTTAATTGATAAATTTAATAAAACATTCCATTATTCCAAAGTTGGTCATCAAAAAGTGCTCTTGAGACCATTTTTGGGTTTTTCCACAATTTGTATGATAGGTTGAAGACGCCCTCTCGCTGAAGCGAATCGACATGCATAAACTTCACGTGGTTATAGCTTCATGGTCACTTTAAAATCTAGCTTGCTTTTATGGAATACAATATCAATAAACGAGCGACAAATTGTTATCATCAAAGAGAGCATTGAGCGCTTTAACATGGAAGAGTAAAAGGGTACATTCACAGTATAACAAGCCAAGGAAACAATAACTAGTTATTATATTTATTAATTATTAAGCAATAATTTTATCCTTTGAATTGATAATGCAATATAAATTAGTAACTATATAATTATATTATATATCATTCTACCATATACTAAATTTTGACGATTTTTGAGAAGTTATGGATATTCCAAAACAACTAAATTTCTTTTCTTTCAATGGAATATAAGTGTCCAGGCGTTTAAAAAAAAAACAAAAAATAAATAAAAATGGCTGTAACTAGTGGTTAATAAGGACTAAAATGTCTTTAACTCCTAAGCGTCCTTAGCTTTTTTGGACTTAAAGACATCATTGCTTTTGGAGTATTATAGGGATGAAAACACAGTAAACTAAACTAATAAAGAATTTCATCCTCAATGCTGAAATTACGATTTTTTTGGCCAAAGGCTATAAATTATCAATTAAAAGTCATATATTTAAGTTCTAATTTGGTTGCACCCTCCATTGTCTTATTAGATATTTAAATTCAAACTTTCAAATTAAGATATTAATAAAAGGTTACTAAAAGTAAAGCTTGAATATGGATGTTTAAATCAAATTTACTGAGCAAATATAATGAATTGAATCATGTTCAATGTGAATATAAATTATATAGTATTTAAACTCATTGTGCATTTGAAGGCTCTAAAGGAAAAAGAATTGAAAAAATAAATATTTAATGCAATTTTAACTTGTTTAATATCTACTTTTCAATGTGGTCGGAACTACTTTTCCAATTTTAACCACTTTAACGTTACTACAACACACATATATACTTATTGAAGATGAATTTTGCAATTTTCTTTGTTAGACCTTGTTAAATATGTCTTTTATTTTTCACCAAGAAAAATTTCACAAAAAATAAAACTCTAATGGATTTTTAGACCTTGCATTGTTGCTTCCTCAGAGGGATTGCAAGTGGTCCAATTTACCATGCTTTCACCCATAGGTTTAAATGTAAATGAGGTATAGAAATCTCAACCGTACGATCTTGTAGACGGTATACATGTTGTAGATGACATGCATCAAATTTGGAGTCATTTGGCCACATACATTATAAGATCATAATGTTTTAGTGTTAAAAAAGGATGCTGAAATTTTCCTAGCAACACATTAGAGGTGAAATTTGATTTCTAAAACTACTGAAATGAAAAAGCTTTAAACTATAAAGTGGTTAAAAATCATCATATAAACACATTGGTATATATTTTTTTAATAAATATCTTTGATGTGTTCAAAAATAGCTTTGAAATGTCAAAAAATAGCCCAAAAAGTAACCTATTAGACCCAAAAAGCAAAGAGTGTCCAAAATAGACCCCTGTACTAAAATGATACTCAAACATTCAAAAATACTTGGATTGACATGAAAATACTTGGATTGACATGAAGATTTTTGGAGCCCAATTGAACATAGAAGATGAAGTTTCATAGAATTGCGTCTAACTAAAAAAAGTTGAGAAATAAAGCCTTCTTCCACCTCCAACAATTGTTGTGTCAAAATAAGTCTTTATACAAAAGATATGGACAAAATAGCACAGCCGTGTAAAGGTCAAAAAATCAAAATGCGTTCTTAACAGTTGTTCGGAGCTCATTTGTGCATAGAAGATCAACTTTTTTGAAATTTTGTTGAACAAAGAAAAGTTTTGAAATCAAGTAATCTTTCACCTCCAACAAATTTTATGTCATTTGAAGACTTTATGAGCGTGTTATAAAAATGAATACTAACTAGGTGCTTCACCTCAAAGTTTACATATCCTACATGCATTGTTTGGATACAACTCCACTCCACTTGTATAAAGCACGGAGCATTCTAATCTCTCTACTCACATCTTACTTGTCAACCAATGAAAGAGAGTTGGATTTGACAACAAGCCAAATTTTTAAAAATTTAAGGAGAAAATTGCCGAAATTATTAAAATATACTATTTTTAGGTGCCAAACCTACTTTTTGAACTTTAATTAATTATTAAGTAGCATGGTGCCGAACCTGCTAGTAAACTACGGTATTGAAAACGGACCTTGGATGAAAAAGAAACAAGCCCCCAAAGTTGCAGCCATCAAAATGCACTTTTGTAAACCAAAATTAAGGCCCATGCACTAAAATGATTCTCCAAAGTTCATTACATCTTGGATTGATTTGATTTTTGTACCACAAAAACAAAACATTAAGGTGCAGGTTTTTGGAAAATTTCATTGAAATTGGACATTGGATGCAAAAGTTGCAGCTCTTTAAAAGTAAAAGAAATCCAAAAAGCGTCGAAAATATGAACGTCGGGACTGTTAGGGGTTAATATGTCGCAAAATGTCCTTAATTTTTTTAATATCTACATGAATTGAAAATATAATTTCGTAAGCACTTATCAAGAGTTGTTAAATTTGGATGTTGTTCCCATAGGAGGGGGGGTGTGTGTGTGCACGTTTCTATGTGTGTGAGGAATCACGTAAGTGCACAAGAGGGGGATTAATTAAAAACTACCGTACTATGTATACATACAAGAAGCATATTTAGGACTGAAAATAGGGTTGTATATTTACATTATATATATATGCATGAACACATATAAGAATATTTTATCCATACAAGGGGTATTTTAAATGGGATCATGAACACGCGTGATGACGAGGTTTAATAAAAAGTGCACCCTCTGGAGTGCCGTTGGCTTGTTTTATTGTAAATGCATTCAAAAATACAAAGGTTTTTTTATTTTATATTATCGCGTAGTGCAAATTTAGCTCTAGTCAAACTAAATGGATTATTTGAAATAGGACTTAAACCATTTAGTGCAATTGGATTTTATTCAACAATGCATTTGAAGATCATGTTTTCCTTTTAATTATGCTAGATGATTTTGTTCATTACTAATAAATTTAGTGTTTAGAATTGAGAGTGTTGCAAAATGGTCCTTCTTGAGTGATAATTGCAAGTCTCATTTTAATGAACTTTCTTGTTTTAATGTAAATTTCAATTGAAATATGTATTTTGAAAATTTGTGGATGTTTACAAATACCTTTGAAATATATAGTTAAGCTCTACAACGTCAACTTTTTGCCTACTTTTGTTGTTTAATTTAAAGTCAATGATATTTTTGATAATTTGAATATCTCCATTATAACGAAATAAGTGTTTAATGCGTATTTTTGAAATTTTAATATAATTAAAATAATAATCTCTTTTAAAATCAAATTTAAACATATTTCGATACTATTACTTAATTCAAGTGTATAGATGAGTGCATTCATAATAAAATGAGCCAACAACGTCCAAATCTAACGATTCTTGATGAGTGCTTAGGAAATTATATCTTCATTTTATATAGATATTAGAAAAATTTAAGAACATTTTGCACCAAACTAAGGACATTTTAGTCGTTATTAACGTCTAGTAACGACCATAGTTTAGTCGTTTTGAAGTACTAATAACTTCTCAAACATTGTCAAAATATAATATATGGTAGAATGACATATAATATCTCCTAAATGTCTAGCTCAATCCTCTCCAAATATGGCAGTTTTGCAAAGATGCAATAAAAAATACAACTAAGAGGGATGTTTTGAACTTGATGTAAGAATAAAAGTTGTACATTATGAATTTCAGATTCTATCCATATGGTTAGATCTATGATTGCTATCACCAATATTTTTGTATAAAATTTGAAACTCAATATTCAGTTTTTTTTAAAAATTTGATTATAAATAAGATATTTACAATATGTGGATGAAATTTGTTGTGATTGGTTGAAATGTAATACTCTAATTGTAGAGATTTTTGGAGAATTTTTGGTTGCTTAATTCTATGAGTTGACTTTTTCAAGAGCACTTTTGATTTGTTTTGAACTAAGATCCTCAAAATTTTGGGTGAATCACTGCAACATGAAATGAGGCATAATAATTTCGCAAATCATCCCCTTTCTAATCTGATCACAAATGCATCATGAAGCTATCTTGCCATAGAATTTTGTTGCTTTTCTTTTCCTTGCAAAAAGTGTATAACAAATGAGAAAACGTGATGAAATCTGTACATCGTTCAAAAATTGAACAGTTGGTCCTTTAGGGTTTAACCCCTAAACGTCACAGCGTTCAAAAACTGGATCATAAACAGATTCAAAGCCTTGTAACTTTTTCATACAATCTTGAATGACTTTCATCCAAGTCATCTTTACAAGCCCATTAGGTTCTCTACCAATCAAAGTAAATCTCTTGTGATGGGGAGATGTTGATAATATTAGAGAGGCCTCCAAATGCAAGTATGTCAAATTTTTTTGGTAGATTTTATGCTTGCAATGGACCTCTCATGTGCACCTCATGTACATTTGAGCCATGCTAATAATTATCTATTTTTGAGTTGAACTGTTATGAGTATGTATACAGGTAATTATACATTGCATTGGCAATCTTCAGTATTCACCTTTAGTTAGTTTTTCTGGATCTACCATGGATGATGCAGTTTGCTGGAGGATTTGATCCTCATTGCCATAGAGATCAATGATTCTTTTAGGCATTTAAATGCCAAAAAGCTCCAAAAATAATTGGCATGCACCAAACTGTACGTAAGGAAAAATTTGAAGAAAAAACGGATGAAGATGCTAGATTGTTTCAATTTTTGAAAAGAAATCAGATGACATCGCCAAATTTTAATGAAAGTCATCCAAATATGTGGATAAAAATATAATTATATCCAAAATTTAGATGAATATGAAAATATTTGGCTACACCATTTCACTTTAGCATTTCTCCCCAAAAAAAAAAATCCGTTCGTCTTACTAGCACTTGCCAGGGGTTTCTGAAATCTTATCGATGACGCTTGCTTTGCTTGCTGACTGTGAAATAAAGCCTGCCATTCGATCGATCTGCAGAATTTGATCCATTTTATCATTCCATAAATTATGCTGTGAAGAGTCAATTTCAAATTATATTAATTATGCATGATTGGATGCATGTAAAGGAACTTACCGGTCGCAGTTGGCTAAAACTGCTTCCAGTTCCGGAGTGTTCGATCTCGAAAGGAATCAACGCTCAAGTTAGGGCAAGTACGTTTTAGCTTTGACTGTAACAATTATACAACAATATATTCTTCCATTGAATCATAATCCGCTGTGAACGAGTCAGATTTTAATTGTCATACAGGTGCAAATTCACAAGAAGTTTCCAAGACATTAGCCGGGGCTAACGCAGTGTGCGTTAGCCGTTAGCCCCCTGATTAGCCCCCCCTTACACACGCGGCAAGAAATCCGAGATTTCTTTCTACTTTGGACTTTAGCCCCCAAAATGGTCCCATTACCGGGGCTAATCTTTCGCGAACTGGAAAGAAGGGCAGGTTTAGCCGGGGCTAAAGTGGCAAAGATTAGCCCCCCTGCCGGTTTAGCCCCGGGGGCTAACAGCTCCAAAACTTCCTGTGTTTAACTGCAGCTGCTGCCTTTATTTGTTTGCAGACTTAGCTTAGGGAGCCCGAACTTACACAGGAAGTTTTGGAGCTGTTAGCCCCCGGGGCTAAACCGGCGGGGGGGCTAATCTTTGGCACTTTAACCCCGGCTAAACGTGCCCTTCTTTCTAGTTCGCGAAAGATTAGCCCCAGTGATGGGACCATTTTGGGGGCTAAAGTCCAAAGTAGAAAGAAATCTCGGATTTGTTGCCGCGTGTGTAAGGGGGGGTTAATCAGGGGGCTAACGCACACTGCGTTAGCCCCGGCTAATGTCTTGGAAACTTCTTGTGTTAGTCTAATCGAAATTAATTAGGACTGGACATCACTGCATGTGACAACTTGACGACCGTATAACTATGTAACTGCATCAAACTTTGAGCCTCAGAAATTAATTGTTCAATTGTAGTAAGTGTTGTAAGTTTACCAATCTCACCGGCTGGTGCAGTGATCGCCTGCCCAGGGTAATTATTAATCTGTTACATAATCTCATCATTGGGAATTTACCCGGAAATTGAATTTTGTTTTATGGGTGTTTGCATGACAACTACGGTTCACCATATTGAGGGAATTTAGAGTTGTGAAATATCATGCCTTTTGGTGCACATGATTGTACATTTTGTTTAAAAATTTAACTTTAAACCGATTTAAAAAATATGTACTAGCAATGATAGTTACAATGAGACTATGAGAGTCAAGATGTGTAGCTTCTCAAAACCTAGGTATCACCAAGGTATTGCCTAAGTAACACCTAGGTAGCACATGTGTATTACCCTGATATTACCTGTATCTTAATATGAAATAAGCATCCAAGCAGCCTGGATAGCCCTTCAAGCCATATTTTTTAAATCGGTTCAAAGTTAATGATCTTGTGGACTTAACCTGATTTAAGTGAACTCAAGCAGATTCAGGCATGTGAAGAAATTAGGAATTGATAGATGATCTCATTTGATCACCCATGATAGGCAGTACTTAGTCAATGAAGGTGATTGAAAAGCCCGTCTAAGACCTATGAAACTGTTATACAAAATCTGAGTGAGTACACGTCTAATTTTTGAAGTCATATGATCAAATCTTTACGAAATGCTCTGTCATGATCTGCATGATCTAATATTTTAATTCATATCAGAATACTTTGAGTTTCAGTATTCTGAAAATAAGACATACTTTGACCGTGCACTTGCAATCACTAACAAGAATTCGATGATCAGTCTAATACTTGATCAGTGTTGCTTCTACCTAAACGTCGAAAAACGGTCCGTCTATAATGAAACTGTACAAAATCTGAGTGTCTAATTTTTTATACAATAGAGTGTTGCTTAGACTACCTTAATACGTGTTCACTACATGATTTTACTGGATGATGGAACCCTAATGCAGCTTTGAACACTCCTAAACTTAGCGTATAGCTAGTATCCGAATAAGACATTCTTCGGTGCATTGGACGAAGAATTAATATAAAAATTGATCAGACGAATTATACTCAGTGTTTGCTTTACCTCCCGTCGCCATTCAATCTTGTTGCCCTGGCCAAGCATGAAACTCATCATACAGACTGGTCGGGCCAGTCTTCCAGGTTCAAGAAATCTTGCCAATTGAATTCGGTGTCGGAGTTGGTCGGTGTTGATGAATCCCGGCCAAGAACGGCGTCAAATATATTAGTCACGAGATTATTCCGTGCATTGTCCTGCCCAAGACGTACACGAGTCGTGACATTTTTCGTGGTTGCGTTGTCTCGGCGAAGATGTGCACTGGTCGCACCATCCGTCGTTCTCGGCATGAAACATTCAAACCCATATATCAGGATCTCATGATCCGCAAACAACGACTGGACTCCCTGATGGACTTCGCTACGGGTCTTTTCCCCTCTCTCGTACATCACCAGAAGCTTCCATGAAGCATTGTACGTGACATGCCCATCATCTTGAAATCGATCCTTGATCATGTACACATAGTAAAGCGCTCGATCGAAGTCAGCATCCAAGGCGGGATTGAACACCATCTTTTCACGTCTTGCAGGCCTAATCGCAGCTTCCGTCGTGAATCTCTGATGGCCACTTGCATTTTGCGAAGACTCGCCGCTCCACTGAGGCGGAGGTTCATCCTCCTCGCCCTCCCGCTGCGAGGTTGTTGGTTCTTCCATTGTTGGTTCCATTGTTGGTTCTTCCCAGTCTGTCAGCACGTCCTCCTCCATCGATCGTCGAAAGGGCCTTGACAAAGCTCAAACACCCGCCGTAACATGAAGCGCCAACGATCGATCCCCACAGCAAGCAAGCTAGATATATCTAAATTAGAACCCCACGCCCGAGAACTGCCCAGCGAGTAGCTAGAATTGCACGAGGATCTCGAATGGCGGAGAAACTGAGGCACAAGCAAATTCAAGCGGAGAAGATCAAACGTTCATGACAACTAGTGCAGATCAAATTATTACGAATGAGGCTCGGTCCTCGGTCACTGGATATAGAACTGGATCATGGTGACTGTGTGGAATGGAGAAGTCAGAGCGAGTGACCGTTTATGTAGAGCGAGTCATGGCGTTCATCGATGGGGCAAGGACTTATACTTAGAGCTTGAAAGGCAATATTCGTTAACCCTTAAAGGGCTGATGGGGATAGTATATACGTTGGCATATATTTGACATTTGTTGTAAATAGAAAGTTCCAAATTGAGACCCCAATAGCTCGTTAAAATCATGTTGATGTGAATTTTAACTTCACTTTTGATTTTAAACCCATAGGAGGTGTAGAACTATGCTAAATACAATGGAGTATTGGTGTATTATACTGGTCAGAAAGGGCTCTCTGAACCTTTAAAGGTTAAACTGAGATAAGATGGACATTTTGAGGGTGATGGCCTAATATGGGTACTCTTCCAAAAATAGTGTGATTTTCGAGAAATGTCTTTTTGGTAAGAAAAAAACATTGGAAAATTACAAAAATTAGAGGGTGTTATAGGCACCATAGCTGCAACTACATACATAAAATGATTTAGACATGGCACACTATATGAGACGCGTAAAAGTGGTAACTATCCATATCAGACCAAATGTTCCCTTTGAGACTTTAGCCCTATTATTTGAGACCTCTATTCTAATAAATCAAAACTTATGAACATATCAGTCTTTATAAAACCAAAGGTTTGTGAGTGTATTAACATATTGAAGTCTCAATTCACCAAAAAAATTCAGTATCAAACACTAATTATCATCTAAATGTAAAGTCAAAGATAATATGAGACTACAGATTGTCTCAGTTTAACGAATATGGTCTTTTGAGTGTGTGATTGCTTATTCATTAGCTTCTTTACCCCTTGTATGTTGTACCTAGAAATAAGAATCCTTGCACAAGAATCACTATAGTGGATTCTAGAATATTGGACATGGAGTCCATTCAAGCTAATACGAACCAGCTAAGTTGTCAGCAGTGCTTTTTTGGAGGCAATTTCAATGTGATGTTTGATTTAAATTGTTATTAGAAAAGAAAGTGATATGTCCATGTTTGCAACATGTATATGAAACACATTAATAGTACAAAATGAAAGCACTATTGTAAAAATATTGGGTATTAAAAGCACTAAAATAGCTCTATCATTTGTTGTTTTAATGACTCACTAAGGACTTTTCAAAATGATAAATATCACTTTTTTTATATAAATTTTGGAATAATTGAATGTGAATGATGATGATTATGTGAATGAAAATTGACGTCAATACATTAAAAAAAATATTCTTTGAATGGAAATCATGACTTTTTGTCTCTAACGACTCTTCAAAGGGCTCTCAAATGAACTCTCCAAAGGGCTCTCAAATGAACTCTCCAAAGGGCTCTCAAATGAACTCTCCAAAGGGCTCTCAAATGAACTCTCCAAAGGGCTCTCAAATGAACTCTCCAAAGGACTCTCAAAAGAACTCTCCAAAGCACTCAAAACAAGGCACCCTTAGCTCATATTAGCTTGAATGAACCCCATGCCACGTAATTCTTTATTTAAAGAATGATTGTGGAGAGTTGGAAGTTCGTGCAGCAGCTTCGCCTCAAGAATCACATATTTTGAATGTATTATCTTTCATGTAGTAAGAGAAAAAGGGTGAATCCTTGCAAAGGCTAAAAAATCTTATGTTGAGGATTAACTGACTGAGTGGCATGAATATTATTGGCATAGGACATGCTTTAATCCCTAAACGCCCGCGGGGGGTCTCCCACCCAAAACTGCCATATTTTGGTCATTTTTGTTGATGATCTCTAGATGATTTTCAAAGCACTTTCTTCACATTCCAATTGTAGGATCTTGTACTCTTAGGCCTTGTAAACATCCCTCATATTTTCAAAGCATTTAACCATACGGATGTCAAAATAGCAGCAAATGAAGTTGAGATTTTGAAATTTGAGGCTCTGAAAAATTTGGGCAGCCTTGCTTTCATGGGCTCCCAAACCAATTGAAAACAAAAGTTGAAATGATGTGCCATTTTTTACCATCTTAAAGATGAGGTAGTTATTTAACAAGATGCATGACTCAATTTGATAAGATGTTCGATTCATTAGCATTTTTTCAAAGACCTTGTAATGGATGGGGCATGAAAGGAAACAAGAGATTTGGTCAAATTAGATTATCTCATCAACTCTTCTCCAATTCGAGGAGCACAAAATTCATTGCATGCAACAAACTTTGAGGTGCCCAATGAATCTCATTAGCTTAGATTTTTTGGCAAGCCTACATGAAGTGTTGAAGGTGATTTCAACATTGAGGTGTTTCACTTTGAAAAATCTCCCTAAGTGGAGTTAATCGTATGAACGATTGGATTGGAAGGAAGACTCGTTTACTTATGACATCATATTATTTTGTTGTTTTGAATTTTTATCTACTTTTTGGACTTGGACAACCTTGGAAAATGGGCAACAACCAGAGAATGGTCTATAATTTGGGAGCTTAAGGATTAAGTTTTGTGGGCTAATACGAATGGTACGTACTAATTCTAGTTTGATAAGAGAATGTCTAAAATGAGGCTTCTCTATTTTTTGAACTTAACTGCCCAAACATCCAATTTTGAATGATGTATAGAATCAAACTTTTTTTTTCTCATCCGTCATGCACTTCATATAGTGTGGATTTTTCACTATAGATTTTATGGGAAATTAGCTTCATGCATGTGTGAACCTATTAGTTCTAAAAGGGATGATTTGTGAAAGTTTTATACCAGCCCTCATTTCATGTTGCAATGATTCACTAAAAAATTCTAAGATCTTAACCCTTAAACGTCAAGATGTAGAGTATTACATTTTCTTTTAAATATCAAAAAACCAAATTTTTCAAAAAAATATCAAAGTTGCCCAGAATTATTTTTGCAACTTCGACAAAATTTATGGCATGCTCGGTCGATTTTTTTGGGCTGCCAAGGAAAAAAAATGGACTGCCGCAGGGAGAAATTTTGAACTGCCCAAGAAATTTTTTTGGGCTGCCCAAACATTATAGTGGAGTCCACCACGATTTTCCTAAGTCCCTGTTGACCATGGCTGAAATCGCACCCCCAACCTCCTAAGTCCTAATTCCAAACGGGGGACTTAACCACCACACCATGTGGATTTCTTGATGCAAGTCGATGAAATGTTTTCTTAATTATAAATGAACATAACAATTGGGGATATTTTTGCCATGTAAATTTAGTATTTTTCTTCAAAAAAAATTTGCAGTAGACCATGCATGTTTTTCTGTAACTAAAAAAAATTCAAAGAGATTGAATTTTTTTTTCACGACATCCTGATGGTTGGAAGTTTTTTTTTCTCACAACAAACTTTGGATATTTTTAGCAACGTTAAAAAACTTTATTTTTCAAAAAAAATTGCAGGTACCATGGAGAACTTTTCTATACCTACAAAAAATTTCAAATTTTTTGAAGTTTTTGGTTTTTTGACAAAATCGTGATGACTGGAGCTATTTTTTTTCTCACAACAACCATTGGATATCTTTAGCAACGTTAAAGACTTTTTTTTAATTCTTGTTTGCAGTAGATCGTGTAGGCTTTTTTTACATTAAATGTAATTTTCGTTATATTGAGACTTTTAGCTGATTTGGAGACAGAATGCCAGTTATTAAAAAATTCATTTAAAAAATAATAACTGAAACCAAAAAAAAAATTAATGCTCAAATAGTGATTCTACAATGAAATTCCAAAAGGTGGTGTTGTTAAATATTTATAAAAAAATAGTAGTAAGGAGATAAAACGGTTTATCTTCGAGTCGAAGATAAAAATGAGACTGCGAAAAGTCTCAATATAACGAATATGGCAAATTTTACAAAAAATTCAAAATATTTTGAATTTTATTTTTTTTGACACAGTCGTGATGGTTGGAGCTGTTTCTTTTTCACAGCGGATTTACAATATTTTTAATGACTATAAAAAAATTAAATTTTTAAAAAAATTTAATTTTAATTTTAAAAAATTTAAATTTGCAATACATCATGCATGCGTTCCTATACATTTAGAAAAAAATTCAATTTTTTTGAAAATTATTATCTTTTTGACAAAATCTCCTATTTACATTGAAAACAAGTTAATTAACCCCTAAAGGACCATTCTCATCCTTAAAATTTTATCACTTCTTGTGATGTTTTCAGAAATGCAATTGTATCTCTCAATTGATGTTTATGTAGAAAACTTCATCGTTGAAGCTCAAAGACAACTTAGTCGTGAGACTATATGTCAATTTTCAGAACAAACTACTATATATATTACATGAATTATGTAGATTTGATCATGAGTTGTTTTTTGATTTTTGGAGCAAAATCAATAGGTCATTCACTGCAAAAATTCTCATAAATTCTAGAACCATAATTAGCGATTGAAATTTCAGGAGCGATTGAAATGTATTATATCTAGGTGCTCACAAAAAGTAGTGTTCTAAAACTAAATACCACAACAATGATTGACTCTAAAAGATTTATATTTGGGTGAAGTGACTTGTTGAAGACTCGCTAAGCCAGTGTTTGTGATTGTTATTAATTGTTACATTGCATAAAATGTGTAAAGATTTCAAAAAGAATTTTGGAATATTCCAAAATATTCCAAAATAATATAAATATGAAGAAAATGTTCTATTTAAAAATATACATATATTTTGTAATTATTATATAGTGTTAATGATGCAATAATGACAAATGTTTTACGTGTTGTACACTTTTTTTCTGACAAATTTGATGCCCTAGTGTGAAAATGTCCTTTAGGTCATCAACTTCCCTAACTACCAAGTCCCAAATTCACCTCTGTTGATGTTTTAGTTTTTTCCTGGCAAATTGATCAACGTAATTGCACATCTTGAAAGATTTTTATGTTCTCGTAACGGACATTTACAATCCTCTAGTTAATATTGGGTCAAAATTATGAAATCCAAATAAGTATTTAAAGTAATAGAATTATTCTTAGGCACAATGTGTGCTCCTGGTCCTTTAGGAGTTAAAAACAAAACATAGTGTAAATTGTCTACTAGAACATTCTTACAATTGGGATTGACATTTTTCAAATAAAAAACTTTAATATAGAACTTCAAAATGAAAATCCAAAATAAGTATTATAATATTACAATGTTATGATATTATATAATATTGTTATGTTATTATTATTAAATATATAAACAATATTTTTGTTTTATTTGATTTCTGTTGATTTGGTCACAACTTTTCTTGTAATACTAAACCAACAAAAACTAGGAAACGTCTGTTGAACCCTTTACAACAAGTTGTTAAGTATGTTAAGTCGTGATGGCTTAGAACAACAAGAAACTTTTGATTTTCTGTTGATTTGGTCAGCATTTTTCTATTAGTGTTACTGCGCGATCAACACCTCAAAACTTTGGAATTTATTTTGTTGAAATGGAAGCTGGCAAGGAATGGAAATATCTAGTAAATTCAATCAAATTTTTTTTAATCTAACTTCACTTACGTGTAGATAATTACTTGGAAAATTGATGTTAAGAAAGCCAACGGCAAAAACATCACCACGGATGAGAAACTGTACAGTGATTCTATACATCGTCTAAAAAATGAACTCTTAGGGAGTTAGGGGTTACTAATGGTTTGCTCAATATTACATAAACTCATTTTGGTTAATATACATATGTAGAAATATATTGCACACAATACACAGCCTAGGAATCATTGCACACCTTTGACTACACCGGTTATTGCGATTGCTGTGAGTGACAATAATTCAGTACTCTCACAAGTCACAACTGAGTACTTGTGGTGTTATAACAAACTGTGAGTCACAGTAATTGAGATTTGAGAGTATTTGAGAATTCTTACAATAATGTATATTTGAGATGTATCGTAGTTTACTAGCATGTTTGTACCTTTCTACCAAATATTGAATTATTTTTGTAGAATAAACTTTAGCAAAACGAATATTCTCTGAAATCCATTTTTTCCTTTACTTTTTTTTTTTATTGTTTGAAAGAAAAATCTTGGAATTTCATGCATCTATTTTTATTTTTTAGAATATTTTTCCCTAAACCTACTAGTAAACTATGGTATGCACCAAAATTAGTGTGAGGATTGGTGTGAAGTCTCACACTAATTCTGTGGCTCACAGCAATGACAATAATCAATGTATTTATAATGAAATGTTAAAAAAATGGAAATGCATAAAGCTAGATAACTGGCTTTAAAGTTTTGGCTCTGGGCCTTTGACACTGAATGGAATATTAATATAAGAATGTAGATCTTCATTAGCCATAAGGTTCTTTAGCCCTTGTGAGTTGTATCTTGGAATTAGAATCATTGCACAAAAATCGTTGTAGTGGATTCTAGAATGTTGGACATGCCACGTCATAATTATTTGTCTAAAGAATGATGATGGAGGGTTGGAAGTGGCCACAGTAGCCCCGCCTCAAGAATCACATGTTTTGAATTTCTATCTTTCATGCAGTGAGAGCAAAAGGGTGAACCTTGGTAAGGCCTTAACCCTGTAGTGCCCAGGAGACCACATGGGAATCAACATCGCAGACTAGAATCATTGCAAAAATCATAATCTTTTGGAGAATCAAAGCCATTTCTACCTAATAATGGTCTGGCAGCTCAACAATCTTCTATTTTTTAATAGTTTCTACATGTTCCACATCATCAATTCCCTGTTCATATGCACATTCAAGCAAAAGGGTGTGCTGCAGTACTAGCTAAAGAATGTTATGACTGTGTTTCAAGAAATTCTTCACCTCATTAGTCGTGAATTTACATTAGTACACAATTACCTACCATCCTTGGAATGATACAATTTCATGAAAGATATAAAGACTGCCCAATTCTTCAGTAATGAAATGCAGTCACAATCTATGGCATATATTGTAGTAAGTTGATCAATGAACAAAACTGAGAAAATCCAATGACACTGGTATGCATAGACCTTTTTCTTTTGCCTTGTCCTCAGTGTGTTGTTAACAACGTGCAACATTCAAATGAAATTCTCACATTTAACTTACTAGTAAATTCATCATACACTCTGGTCGGGCCAATTGTCCAGGCTCAAGAATTGTTGCCAATCGAATTCGCTGTCGGTTGCATCGTCCTCAGCAAAAATCTTATAATGTACACTAGTAGAGTGCCATGGTTCGTCGTTGCGTTGTTCCGAGCAAGATGTACACAGACTAGTCGCGCCATGATCCGTCGATGTCGTGGGCAAGAAATACTCAAACCCTCGTATTAGACTAGTCGCGCCATGATCTGTCGTTGTCGTGGGCAAGAAATTCTCAAACCCTCGTATTAGATCGTCGTGATTCACAAACAAGGACACGACTTTCTCATGGACTTCGCTAATGCTCATGTTCCCTCTCTCGTACTGCATCAAAAGCTCCAAGAAAGCCTTGTACACATGCCCACCATCACCAAATCGATCCTTGATCCTGTTCAGATAGTTGAGCGTTTGACTTAACTCCACAGCATGCGGCTGATGCGCAATCTCCCCCACGGGAAGCCTAATCGCAGCTAGTGTTAGCAGGCGCTGCAATTTTGAATCAGATCCCCAATCGATTGCATCGTCCCAGCCAAGACGACGTTTACGAGTAGCGCCATTTGTCGTAGAATCGTCCCGCACAAGATGTACACTAAGGTAGGAAAACCAAAAACGGTTAATGCCCTCAAGGCGTGCACTAGAGTTTTTTAAAAGCAGGGAGGTGGAAGACCGAAAATGGAGAATTTTTGCATGACGAGGATTCCAAAAATTTACTAAAAATTGCTAATTTTTTTGGAATCTTGTGTGCGGTTTTATGTGATATTAGTTAACCGTTTTTGGTGCTTTCATGTGTAGAAAAGGAAGAGTCTAGTATACAAGAAGGGGGTTTGACAAACTTCCCACTTTGAGAAATTGTAGATAATTATTTACGGGGAATAAAAATACGAAACAACTTGCATTCTTCATCATTTCTTCTTCTTCATCTCAAAAAAATTTCACATAATTTCTAACTCCATTCCTTCTAGTCAAATCACCTTATTTTCACCGTTTTTGGTTTTCCTACCTTAGTCGCGCCATTCGTCGTTGTCATGGTGCCTGGGCAAGAAATCCTGTAAGAAATACTCAAATTCTTGTATAAGAAAGAGTGTTTATTGAAAGTCAATGGAGTATTTATACTCAAACTACAAAGTAAAAGTAGTAGCCACCACTACTCTTCTAAATTTGCAACTCTTGTTCTACTTTTGTCTACTTTTATTTTATTGAGACTTGTTCCAAAATTATACATAACATTCAAACAATAGCCTTCATGCACTTTGCTCATCACCTTGAGCCTCCACCTATCCACTTAGCTACTGATGAAGTATTGTTGGGTGTGGAATATTCCACACCATCTACTATAGAGCCAAGGCAGAGACAGTGCATGCAACTAAATGTTATGTATCTCTGAAGTGTTGAGGAAACTTCTAGAACCGAGTATGAGTCAGACAAGGTATGAGTCACATCCTTCTTTTTATTATTTTTTAATCATTTTCATGAGCATCCTTCCTTTCATGTTTTTGTGTAATTTCTTTTTGAACATTATAGTGTACACCAAAATGAAGCAAAGTATGTTACTGATTCCCTTGATTGATAAAATTAGCAAACAATTTCATTGCTCCAAAGTGTTGTTGAGACCATTTTTGGGTTTTTCCTCAATTTGGATGCATGAATGAATCTATAATTAGAATTAGAAAAGATCAAAAAAAGAATTATTCATTTGACACACTTTGAAAACGATAAGATGATTGGACAAAGCCTCATGGAATCATGCATGGTCAAAGTTTAATTGACTTCATGATATGCACAATTGAAAAATGTGTATATCTCATTTAATATTAATTATTTTAAAAACTAAACAATTCCTATAGACACTTGGGGAAATTTTAGAGGGGAAATGTTATTTATTTTTGGCTTAAAACATCACTTTAGAGCTCATTTTAGAACCCACTTGCCTTGAGAGGGTTGCTCTGACCTTTAAGTGTTAATATCATCCTTAGTACGATCACATCTTGTTTATATCAACAAAAGGTTGAACATGTTTATTCAAAAAGTCTACTTTAATTTTCCTCTCACTAGATCACTAATGTCACACCTTTTTTTCAAAATATTATATTAACAAACTAATATAGCTCTTTATTGACTGTCAAGTGTTCCCCGTAACTAATGGGCCTTGTGTGCCGGACACCATCATGCGTTTGCATTGATGTTTAGTTGTTTGAGATCTTACATTAAATGGTTTATAATTATTTATGTTTAAATTTTATTTTTTATAATTTTAAAGATGATTTTTTTAGGCTACAGCTGATTATCAAATTTTAAATATTTCAAAATGATTCTAAAGAGAATTATTCCTACACATGTACTTATATAAAAGAAAACCAAAATATAATACTATATCCTAACAAAAATGCAAACAATTACTTTTACTATATATTTAACAATATTTCTATAGATTTTCAATTATTTTACGTTCCTTTAATCCAACACTTTTATTCTTTGCAATTTTAACACGTTGTTTCTCCGTCAAATCTCCTTTTAATCGATTTGTATGTTGTACATTGTTCTAGGAACACGCAATTTGCTATTTATGCACTTGGCTAAGTGCGTTCATTTCATGAGCAAATCTTGCTTAAAAAAATTTGTGTAAAAAGTTCTCTAAAAAAGAATGATTTTTTCTTTCTACAATTACTTTCATTATAATCAAATTATTTAATTTGTTTTTTATTCTTATCTTTATCATTTCTTTTATCTTTTCTTTTATCTTTTCTTTTATCTTTTCTTTATCTTATTTCATTTATCTTATTTCTTTCTTGTCTTCCTTCTTATCTTCTTCTTTTTCTTCTATTTTTTTCATTCCTCTTGTAGCAGCCGCAAATCCTTTGCCCGCACCAAGGAAAAAAAAAAACCAAAAAATAAATAAATAAATTTGTTTGTTTGTTTGTTTAGGGCTCATGAACCCTGAAAATAGAAATTTAAAAAATAAAATAAAATAAGGTTTCAGCCACCGACGGCTGAACCCTAAATGGCGGAAGATGCAAAAAAAAATTTAAAATTTAAAATAAAAGTTTAAACTCTTATTTTGCTATGTCTTCACAATAGCATGCTTGAGAATGTGCTTGTTGTTTTGTCATGTTAGAAATTTTGTGTTGATCTTTAATGTTTAATTAATTTATTATTGTAATTATTATGTATATAAAACAGTTACAATATCAATTTTAATGAATGGAGCATAACACGGGTTTTAATTGATAAAGGAACAAAATAATTATTTTGATAACATGAGTTTTAAATTAAAAAATTAATGATAGAAGTAAAAGGTTGAAAGTAAATGTGAACCCATCTCTAATAGATATTTGTTCAGATTGTTTAAATTAAATTGTTAAATCAACAAATATAATGAATGTATTAAAATTAGTTTATCAAAATATGAATTCTAATCAAAACTATATGAGCGGTCCAATAATAAAGAAAAAAAAAGGCTAAAAGTAAAACGGTCAAATTAAAAATAAGCAAAACTATTCCATGCAAAAATTGTCTATTATTGATAAAAACTTGTAAAAGACTAAAATTAAGTTACATCATAGAAAAGTTGGGCCAGACTATTTTGGTGCCATTTTAACACCAAAGGCCGCATACAGGTCATTTTAGTGTCATTTTATCTATACTAGGTTGGTATGGAGGTTGGCACTAAATTATCTTAATTGCATTTCAATGCACCATTATGGCACCATGTCCACATGACCACATGTCCACATTTTGACATGATGGATTCTATGAGGTCCTATTTTAGTCATCACAGACGTATTAGAAATAGTCTTTTTCTAAAGACACCAAAAAAAAGCTTTTGATTCATGAAGGGAAATGTCTATGTCTAAGTCCTTTTATTTTTTTATTTTTTTGCTTTAAATTTAGATTTTCCTGTCATGGACTGACATTTTTTTCAAATTTTTATTTAGATTTTTATTTCACGAACATATTAGAACCCCGTGACCGGAGAATAGGCTCTTTGTTCATCTATAGTAAATGGCGTATTTAGTGTATGGGGAGAATTTGATGTCTTCTACCATAATTCGTTCAAAGGTGAGGAGAAATAGTATCCCTACAATACTTAGGAGTTTGCCACTTGTCATTCCCACTTTCATTAAGAATGTCATGTTCCTTCCAAGTGATGATGAGGTGGAATGCTATCTTTATTATAAAGTTGTCATATGTCATTGGAACACTACATCCATTTTTTTCTTACATAAACACTATATCTTCCTATAATAAAATAGTGTTTAGATTGAGAAATAGTGAAACTTTGAAATTTTGAAATTTTGAAAAATTTGTCCATTTCAATTAAATTAAATTAATTCTTTTTAATTAAATAAATATCCACACCTAAATAACATGAAACAATTTAATTCAGGTCCAAATTTTTAATTGAATAAATTAATTTTCATGCATTTATGCTTCGTGAGAAAAATTGCCAAACGTTAGCATTTGCAAGCATTGTAGTACAGAATAAATAATATTTTTAATCGTTCAAATTAATCATTTTAAATAAATCATATCTAATTGTACTTCATATCAAAAATTGGGACTAAAATGATGTCATTGGATATTTTAAGCAAATGTTTTGGATTGTTTTAAGCAACTAGGACAAATTCTCATTTTTGAACAAAAAGTCTCTTTTAAAATCTTAAAATGTTTTCAATTTTTATGTGAATTTTTTTTTTTTTTTTTTTGTACTACATGAGTGTAGGAAATCAAAACCTCATCCGGTCGATTCATTTTTTATTTTGTTTTAAAGAGAGACTCACTCAAAGTTGCCATAGGGTTCGATTTTAGAGTTCAAAGGGCTTTTCGGGGTCACCCATATCACACCATTGCCCATTTCCAATTATTAGCCTTGCTTTTATTTTATTTTTTATTTTAGAATAATTAAAAATCCAAAGCATTCTAAACATGTATTTTCAATGAAGTCTTGAAATATCATCTAAAAACATTCAAAAATCCCCGAATAGATTCTTTTTCTTTCCGAATCTGACATGGCTATGCCTAGGGTATTTGAGCAAATGAAAAGACAATTAATGAGACACATTTAGCCGAAGAGATCAACCAACACGAGTCAAAAAACTTTCTTGACACACTTACCCACAGATTTAACAAGACAAGGTGGTGCCAAGAGAATTATCAGTAGAGTAAATCGATTGGAAATGATCACCGTGAATCAATTCAACAAATTGCAAGAGCGAACAATCATGTAATTATCTCTAGAAGCTATTTAAATATTACACTAAATGTTCACTACTTGTACGTTGTTGCACTACAAGGAGAAGGCGTCGCTTTTCACTCCTTCTATGAGTAAAATGGCACCACTTTGCATTCACCAATTTTTTGGTTGGGTTTGGTGAGTGCGATTCGGTATGTAGGACAATCACTTACAGTGAAAAACAACAGTGAACAGGATCCTCTAGAGTAAGAAACAATGCCTCTGCTTGTGGTGTCGTATCAACCTTGTTTAATATTGTTTGCTATCATCAAACAACTCTGCAATAGTATCATGATAATTTATGATTGTTTCATTTCTCTAAGCTCAAAACCACTTGGCTACCCTTCCAAAAAAGAATTAATGACACTTGCAATATGCAAAATTGAACTAAATCAATACAACTTGGTCTCATCAAACTGCTCCTCACAGTATCATCAAAAGGCACCTAAAATAAAAAGGACAATGGTCTGATATGGGTACTCCAAAAAGCCCTTTGAACTCTAAAATCAAACCCTATGGCAACTTTGAGTGAGTCTCTCTTTAAAACAAAATAAAAAATGAATCGACCGGATGAGGTTTTGATTTCCTACACTCATGTAGTACACAAAAGAAAATCAAGTAAAAATTGAAGACGTTTAAAGGTTTTAAAAGAGACTTTTTATACAAAAATCAAAATTTATCCTAGCTGCTTAATACAATCCAAAACATTTGTTTAAAATATCCAATGACATCATTTTAGTACCAATTTTTGATATGAAGTACAATTAGATATGATTTATTTGAAATGATTAATTTGAACGATTAAAAATATTATTTGTTTTGTACTACAATGCCTACAAATGCTAATTTTTGGCAATATTTCTCACGAAGCATAAATACATGAAAATTAATTTATTCAATTAAAATTTTGGACTGAATTAAAATATTTAATGTCATCCAAGAATTGGATATTTATTTAATTAAAAATAATTAATTTAATTTAATTGAAATGGAAAAATTTGTCAAAATTTCAAAATTTCAAAATTTCAAACATATAGTTGTTTTTCCAAATTTTAATGAATTAATCCATTTCAATTGACTAGAATTATAAATAAAAATATCCACACCTAAATGACATGAAACAATTTAATTTAGGACCAAAGTTTTAATTGAATAAATTAATTTTCATGCATTTATGCTTGGGGAAAAAAATTGTCAAAAGTTAGCATTTGCAAGTATTGTAGTACAAAATAAATAATATTTTCAATCGTTCAAATTAATCATTTTAAATAAATCATCTCTAATTGTACTTCATATCAAAAATTGGTACTAAAATGATGTCATTTTTTTAAGCAACTAGGATAAATTATGATTTTTGTACAAAAAGTCTCTTTTAAAATCTCTAAACGTTTTCAATTTTTACGTGAATTCTTTTTCTTGTGTACTACATGAGTGTAGGAAATCAAAACCTCATCCGGTCGATTCATTTTTTATTTTGTTTTAAAGAGTGACTCGTTCAAAGTTGCCATAGGGGTTGATTTTAGTGTTCAAAGGGCTTTTCGGGGTACCCATATGAGACCATTGCCCAAAAGCTTCACCTGTGAAAGCTGAACTCAATCATGACTATGCACTTCTCACGCCAGGCAAGAAATTTGTAAACTCTTGCAACAGATCGCTATGATTCGCAAACAACAACACGACGTCCCGATAGACTTCATATACGTTTTTGTTCCCCTTCCAGTACATCTCCAGACTCTCCAAGAAAGCTTTGTACTCCGGGTATGCAACTCCTATATTATTCACAGGGGACATCGGCATTAAAACGCCTTAGAGGATGGCTTTTGTAAAAATTATATCAAATTATATAAAAATAAAATAACCAAAAAGTTAGGTGAAGACCAGATTAAATAAAATGAGATGTAGAAAATGTTGGGTTACATATTTATTAAAAAAAAATCTCCACAACGTATATAAAGAATTGAAACACCTATGCATAATTTTAAAAATCCATACAAGAAGTTGCTTCTAATGAAAATTAAAAGTCATTGGCGGTGTTTTATTTATAATAAAACAATCTTAAAATTTTATTAAAAAGTCCAAAAAGTTGGGTAGCTTGGCCTATGCTACATGTATTAAAAAAACTCATATGATTAGGTTTTTAATCCTATTATTGCTTTCAAGGAAGATTCAGTTCTTGTATATTATTACATTTTTGGATTCCTTATTAGGAGGGCTACTAGAGTTTCTTACATTAAAACAAATTACATCACTTGAGATTGGACTAAAATGAAATATAAGTGATTATAATCAGGATATAACATGGGAGTTGCATACCCGGGCTTTGTACACATGCCTTTCAGCATGTCAAAACCGCGCCTTGATCTTGTACACAAAATTGATCGCTTGATCGTACTCCGCAATGTCCTTCGCGAGAGGAGGAAAAATCTCCAACCCGGATGGCAAGAACGCGTCGAAACCAAGGATCAAATCTCGATGGCCCTCGAAAAGCTCCGCCACGCGCGTGATCACGCCGGCTATGTCCAACCTGTGCGCACTGAAGTCCTTCATCACCTCCATGAACTCGTTGTACTTGTCGTCGCCCTTGAATTTGTCCTTCACGTCTTTCAAATACTGAATCGCATCTTCCTTCGTGAGGCGCTGCAGCGGGCCGCCTCCGGATCCGCCCCGGAAAGGCGTCGTCCTCCTCGCCATCACCCGTTTCCTCACCCTCGCCATCACCCTCACCATGGCTTTAATTTTTCTTCCAATTGATCAGCACCTGCTCCTTGATCGATCGTCCAATAGGTCTTTTCAAAGCTCAAACACCCGCTGTAATTAACGGCGCCGACGATTGCTTAGATCTGAATAATCGAGAAAGTCACCACACCCTGAGACTTCGATCTGATAACCTCCGTCATGCGCCTTGGGAATTGCACAAGCGGAGAAAACAACTACAGAGCGAGACAGGCGATATACCGGCCCTCACTAACATTGTGTAGCGTACTGCTGGCAGTGGTGCCGCGGCCGGTATATTTGCCACCCTGCTACTCATCAACGCGGACTCTACCCTCATCCATAGTACTATCACATCTCGTTTATATCACCTAAAGATTGGGAAGTCCAAACATCTTAACCCTTTAGTGCCCAGGTAACCACTAAGTGGTCACTAGATCACTAGAAAATGAATTGCTGTAAAATCCGTGAACCATCTCATTCCGATGTCTGAAGTTCAAAAGTGTAACTTTTGATTCTGCGAATGATGCAATAAGAAAATTTGGAATCTAACTTTCTTAGCTATCCAAATACCTATGTATATGACATCAAAATACTGCAAATACCTCAAAAGACAGCAAATACTTACAAATACATCACATATACTATGTAGCATTTCTTGTGTTTGGAAGTTTGTTGTCTTGTTTTTTGGGGGGGTTCTGTTCTCTTGTTCATGTTCCATTAGTGTATGTAGTCCGATATTGATCAATTTATCAACTCCTTTATTAATTAACGTATACACTTTGTCCTAAACTATACATGGATAAGTCACTCTCACTTATAAAATTCACAGTAATTATGTATGAGTCCGTTCTTGACATGAAAGATTGCAATGGAGAGGTGTTGACATAGGTTATTGCTGAAAATCTTCACTTTCATTTTTTTAAATTTAACCCAAATTCTATTTAACCTTGAAGTCACAAAACCCCCTAAATCTCATTTTTGAGTGTGTATTATATGGTTCAAAGATATACTATAATTTTCCAATCCAACGATCTCATAGTCTGATCTTACCAAGATCAAACCAACACTTGTTTCATTAAGCTATGTTTACATTTATACGGTTGAATATTGTTAATGGTATCCCTAATTTCAATAGAGAAAGTTTTAAATAAACATCACCCAAAAAATTGTGGTTTCTTCAAAACCACCCTGGGCACTAAAGAGTTAAGTCCAAAAAGTCTCCTTTATATCCTTATCACTCTCACTTATGTCACACATTTTCCTTCCAAAAATATATAAGAATTAGTGTAGTCTGAAAGGCATGGTATGGAACTCACTTTGGATTAGTGGCTCCTTGACTAGGCAAACTAAATAGTATCAAAGGCAATATCATGAAGATATGAATATTGGAGGTCAGCCGGGGGAAGAGAGTGGAGTTCAAGGGCAGGATTAATAGTAAGGTAGAAGCACTTATAATCGATAACTTAAGCTTTCTAGTCTACTTGCAGTAGGAGTATAAAAACAAATAGTATTTTTCCTTCATATTAAAATAGAAAAATAATCATGAAGAATGTAATTTTTTCAATAATTTTATTCTAAAAAATTATAAAAATTTTACAAATTTTCAAAGTGAAAAGTTAGTCATCACCCAAACCAATAACTAGACTATCCCAAATTCATGAACATATGATTCCACAAACTAGTCTAAGTTGCTTTTTGGAACTGGCAATGCTTTTACTTTTACTTTTTATTCTATTTTATTTATTATGACATTAATTTTATTTATTAATTTTATTATAGTTTGCTTTTAACTCCTGATGAACCAAAATAGGGTTTTTTTAATTCATTTTTCATAATGTGAAAAATTATAGTGGTAGCATAAAATATTATGGTGAAGCTATATATTTATACATTCATCTATTTCTCCAAGGAGATAAAATCACATTCAACCAATTTATTACTAACTTCATCCAAAGATGGCTTCATCATCTAATGTTATATAACCAATAATTGACATTATTTTCATCAAAATTTCTTTTTTTATTTTGAGAAGTTTGTAACAAGGAAATTAATTCTTTTGGCATTTTCTTGCATTTAGTGCTCAAATATATCCTTGGACCTAACAATTCATTTTTGCTTTCTAGCAATTTGGATAAGCAATTGCAATGTCAATGTTTTGATTCTACAATTGAATTTCTTCATGTAAATGTGTATAACAAACACTTGGAATTCAAGCCAAATTTTAGAGAATGTCAATAAGTGATAACCATATTATGTCCATTTTTTTTTTTTAATTTCTCAATGCAAATAAGATGAGCAAGTAAAAAATCTTATATTACCTAGATAACAATTTATTACCTCTCAGCCTACAATTCAGTCACAACAAGAAGAAAGAAATGACTAAGTCATAAATCTGTAACTCCTGAAGCTCTCCAATTTAAAAAAATCTTGAATGACAAAAGGGCATTTGTTGAAAAAATTGCACACATACTTACAGACATTAGTAGAAGATCTGTCGTTCACTTTTTCAAGACCTTTCCAAGTGTGTATTATACGCCTTAAAATTCTTAAAATTGAGGTCGCAAATCGAAAAAAACAGACAAATTTTTCTTTTAGTGCAAAGTTCATTGTACACATTTGTCCTATGTGACGAATCGCACTCTCCAAGTCTTGAGCGCTTGGGTAGTGAGTACAAAGTGGCGCCGTCTGAATCACCTACCGAGTGAAATGCGACGCCTTCTCTTTGTAGTGATATGTTGCAATAATATTCTCTACACGACAAGCAAAGGAGTCATTTCTCACTCGCGAGAATGTCAGTCACATTTGTCCTATATGACGAATCGCACTCACCAAGTCTTGAGCGCGTGGGCAGTGAGTACAAAGTGGTGCCGTTTGACTCACCAAACAAGTGAAAAGCAGCGCCTTCTCCTTGTAGAGCCAGTTCCATACGGACATCTCAAAATCCTCTTACTGGTTTCATATATACGAGAGCCGTTTCAACTACTGGCACTCAATTTGTGGAAAGTAGAACCAATGTCATGAACATACGTATGTACAATCACTACAAGGAGAAGGCGTCGTTTTTCACTTGGTAAGTAAGTCAAATGGCGCCACTTCGCACTCACTGCCCAGGCGCTCAAGACTCGGTGAGTGATTCATCACGTAGGACAAGTGTGTACAGTGAACTCTAACACTGTTCTGAGTGAGAAGCGACGCCTTTGCTAGTAGTGAATGAATCCTAACTTGTTTATCTGTCATTTTCATCACCTAATCATCAAAATGTAGATTCAATTGAGCCTCCCCATCAGACCTTACTACTAACAGCTTGCACATAGTTACTGTATACATATTCCCTATTGATCAATACCATTGTTGTGGACTGTTGCACATGTACTTGTAATATTTGCAGCTCTAGCCGGGAGGCTGGACTCGAAGGTTATTGGAATGGACCTGATGGCAAGTTACACTAGTAGGAAACATGTCGTTTTTCACTTACTATAAATGAAAAAGGAATGAAGTTGCGCTAAACACATGGGTTGTATCAATGCTGGTGAGTGGTTTTGGTCACAAGAAGATAGAAATATAAGCATAATATTCAACCATTGTTCACTGTTCCCATGAAATGGGGTATGAAAAACAATAAAGTCTTCTACTAGTGTTGTTGCATCGAATCATGAATACAGTTCAAATTTGTTCTTCTTGGTTGATTGAAGGCTCACATTCAAGAGTCAAAACTTAAGCATGTAATTATGGGTTATAACCTTAGTTCATTTGAACCAGCTAAAATCATGAGAGTGACACGTCATGACTTGTGCCTCATTTGACATTGCGCGCTCATAAGGATAATTATAAGGATCATTGCTTGTTTACAAGATACGTTTCAAGTCGCTCTTGGCTGTCGATTAGTAAATCAGTAGGTGAAGAATAAATCCAAAGTGCTTTTATTTGACTACTTTAAATTTTTTAAATGTTCAAACTGAAGTACGTGACTAGTGACTGCCTTCTCAGCACTTATAACATCTCCACCCTGTCGCGTGAAAGGAGCTCGTTATGGACTTTAACGCGGCCGCGCTCGTTTCAAAGGGCCACCGCACCCTTCAAATATGCCCGTTTTAGAGCGGCCTCTCCATTTGTGAGCTTGCACTCGCCAACGTCCACGTCGTGCAAATTTTCTAGCGCGCTCCTATTCCGGGTATTCCTAGGCTATCATGAATTCATGATCCACCTGCGGATTAGATTTTGTCTGTGGTAACGAGATCCAACACTAAGTACATTAGACTTCCGGAATCAAACTATTAACGTTAGTCAAGCACCCAAGTGATGCACTGTTTCACACATTGGCACGCGAAGGGCCAGCAGGTGGGTGGAGGTCGCTCCGTTTCCTGGGTCACAGTTTAAATTTTGAGCCCGTCATACACTGACTAGCGCTCCGCGGCAGGGTGGAGATGCTCTTAAACTCTCAAGTTGTTCGAGTGCGTTTGATAAAAACTGCATCCAAAAATCCGCTCTAAAAACAATACAGAAATCATAATTATTCTTTTAATAAATAATTTGAAGTTACTTATTGATGCACGTTCGCTTGATATACCAAACAACCTCAACAGAGGTAGACCTGTCATTTTGATTACTTCTTCTGGACCATAAATTGCAGTGTTGAGTGTTCTCAACATCATTCACCTTCTACCTCATTGTTTCCTAATTCCTGTTTTAACACATAATTACAAGCGTGTGCAAGTGGCTGCTGAATTGAATAGGTCAACCCACCTGTCATCAAAGAGTGAGTCAGTCAGTCAGTCAGTGCCTCCCAATGTTGATGTGGTTTTTCCATTTCCATGGCGATTCTATGCCCAACTATTTTGCCAACTGAGCTAGCTGATCTCTTCGAACAAAACAGTGATTTTATTTTTGTGGCTGGCATGAAAAAAAATGAAACCCCGGAGAGTTATCACAGTAGCTCAATTGTGACTTTTCCCTGATACAATTTCAGCTGAGATTTTTTAGATCTGTAGAATCTTTTTGGTGAGCTGGCATTTGTTAATTACACGTTGCTCATGCATGTAAGTCTATGTATATTAATATGTTCTCCATTTACAGACCAACAATAATCAATTTGCAATTGGGTGTAGCCACTGCCCTGGCTTCCTTCTTGTTATGAATGATTGAATGACACTTTTGCAAGTAACTATGGTTAATTTTGTATGAGTTTTTGATTTCTCATCTAACAACGTACCATGTGATGGTGTGTGGACATATTAAGGTAGAGAGGATGCTAAAACCATTTCTGAGGATTTAATCCCTGTAACTACTCTTTCTCTTTTTCTTTTTTCCTTTTTTTTTCAAGGGTAGTTGAGTTTGCACCTCTTCATAATTGGTACGTACTTTTTGGATTAAATTATGAATAAATAAAATAGACATCGTAATAAATAAAATAGAATAAAAAAGTAAAAGTAAAAGCATGGCTAAATCACAGAGAACATTGCCAGACGAGACTAATTTTTATGTGTTTTTAAAAGGAAAATGTGTGACACTGAAGAGAGAGTGATAAGGATATAAAAGAGACTTTTTGAACTTCTCGATCTTTAGGTGATATAAACGAGATGACATAGTACAGGTGATATAAACGAGGTGATATAAACGATCTTCCAGATGATATAAACGAGATGTGACAGCACCACGGATGAGTCCGCGTTGTAACAAGGTAACAAGGTGGCAAATGTACCGGCCGCGGCACCCCTGCTGCAGTACGCTACACAATGTTAGTGAGGACCGGTATATTGCCTACCACTGTCTATCTCGCTCTGTAGTTGTTTTCTCCGCTTAATTTGCTTGTGCAATTCCCAAGGCGCATGACGGAGGTTATCAGATCGAAGTCTCAGGGCGTGGTGACTTTCTCAATTATTCAGATCTAAGCAATCGTCGGCGCCGTTAATTACAGCGGGTGTTTGAGCTTTGAAAAGACCTATTGGACGATCGATCAAGGAGCAGGTGCTGATCAATTGGAAGAAAAATTAAAGCCATGGTGAGGGTGATGGCGAGGGTGAGGAAACGGGTGATGGCGAGGAGGACGACGCCTTTCCGGGGCGGATCCGGAGGCAGCCAGCTGCAGCGCCTCACGAAGGAAGATGCGATTCAGTATTTGAAAGACGTGAAGGACAAATTCAAGGGCGACGACAAGTACAACGAGTTCATGGAGGTGATGAAGGACTTCAGTGCGCACAGGTTGCACATAGCCGGCGTGATCACGCGCGTGACGGAGCTTTTCGAGGGCCATCGAGATTTGATCCTTGGTTTCGACGCGTTCTTGCCATCCGGGTTGGAGATTTTTCCTCCTCTCGCGAAGGACATTGCGGAGTACGATCAAGCGATCAATTTTGTGTACAAGATCAAGGTGCGGTTTCGACATGCTGAAAGGCATGTGTACAAAGCTTTCTTGGAGAGTCTGGAGATGTACCGGAAGGGGAACAAAAACGTATACGAAGTCTATCGGGACGTCGTGTTGTTGTTTGCGAATCATAGCGATCTCTTGCAAGAGTTTACGAATTTCTTGCCTGGCGCGAGAAGTGCACAGTCATGATTGAGTTCAGCTTTCACAGGTGAAGCTTTTTATTTTTAGGTGCCTTTTGATGATATTGTTTTCCAGGTACCGTGAAGAGCAGTTAGATGAGACCAAGTCGTATTGATTTAGTTCATTTTTGCATATTGCAAGGGTCATTAATTTATTTTTTTCCGGAAGGGTAGCCAAGTGGTTTTGAGCTGAGGGAAACGAAACAATCATAAGTTATGATGGTACTATTGCACAGGTGTTTGATGGATGATAGCGAACAGTATTCTACAAGATTGTTACAACAACGTACAAATAGTGAACATCCAGTGTAATAATTAAGTAGCTTCCAGAGATAATTACATGATTGTTCGCTCTTGCAATTTGTTGAATTGGTTCGCTGTGGCCATTTCCAATCAATTCACCCTACTAATAATTCTCTTGGTGCCACCTTGTCTTGTTAAATTTGTGGGTAACTGTATCAAGAGAGTTTCTTGACTCGTGTAGCTTGATCTAATTGTCTTTTCATTTGCTCAAATGCACTGCTTAGAATCGGAAAAAAATAAAATTTAAATTTGTTATGGGATTGCTGAAAATTTTGAGATAATTTTCAAAAAAGTTGAGAGTTCATTGAAAATACATGTTCGGAATGTTTTCGATTTTATCACTATAAATTATGGATAAATTATTTAGAAAAAAAAAAAAAAAAAAAAAAAAAAAACAAGGCTAAATCATGAAAACACTGTGCTAGTGGCAAAGGGATCAAACTAGTCTTACAATTAATGAAGGCAGTTTGTTCTGTTTTGTTTTGTATTTTAAATTTGAAATCTCCTGGACCGTGCTCCTGCCGGCTGTATTTTTGGGATCGCCAAAAAGTTCTCTAGGAGAAGGTTGCGCCAAAATGTTTCGCCGCTGTTGGACTCATTGTGTGAAAGTTATTGGTTTTTATTCAATTTTTGTTTTCGTAAATTGAATCAAATCATGAAAAAATGAAATATGGGAGTTTTTGAAGTCATTTCTGACATCATCGGTAAGCTATTGATGAGTTGGGTTGCACCAAAGTCATGTCATAGCTTTTGGATCTATGTTGTAGAAGTTATGGATTTTTAATTGGATTTTGTCACCATATTAAATTAAATTAAATTAGGGACAAATTATTCTTAAAATAAAATTAAAAGTATAAGCATGGCTAAAGCATAAAAAACACTTGCAACAACGACACATGGACACACTAGTTTATATACTTTGTTTGTATTGTTTGTTTGTATGTTACTTTGAGATCTCCCAAATCTTATGTCCACCGGTTGCATTTTTGATATTGTCGTATAGCTATTGACGAGAAGAGGTTCACCAAAGTCATCTCATGGCTTTTGAACCTCTACTACAAGAAAACTTGGTAGAAAGAAACTGAACTAGTTTGTCATGTGAAGCTAATTATATCCATAATTTAATTCTACCTGTTGGAAAGGTTTCAAAAATGCACTTCCAATGCTCATTCCAACGATATATTATACGCGTCCTAATTAATTGAAAAATTGCACTTGCAATAAGCAAAATAATGAAGATCTTAGTTCAAAAGTGCTCTTGAAAAAATCATGTCCTCAAATTAGGCAATCAAAAAATCACTACATTTAAAGTATTACATTTCAACTCCTCACAACAAATTTCATCCATAAATTGTCAATATCTTATTTATAATCAAATTACAAAAGAATTTTGAATTTTAAGATTCAAATTTTATACAATTTTTTTGGTGATTCATAGCAATCATTGGTCTAATCGTATGGATAGACTCTAAATTCATAATGTACAGCTTTTATTCATACATCAAGTTCAAAATACCCCTCCTAGTTGCATTTTATAATGAATCTTTACAATTCTCTAAATTTGGAGGGGTGAAGTCCTTTGGGGGTTAAAAGTCCAAGCAACCCTCTCACATTTGTAGGGTTCCAAAATGAGCTCCAAGTAAAAAATAAAAATAAAAACAACCTGCTCCAAAATTTCCCAATGAGTAATTTATTGGAATTGTTTCTTCTTAAAAAGATGATCAATATTAAGTGAAATGTACACATTTTTTAACTGTGCATTTTTTCTAAAGTCAACTAGACTTTGACCATGAATAATTCCATGAATTTTTGTCCAATTATGTTTTTTTTTTAAATTCAAAGTGCGTCAAATGAATGTTTCTTTGGTTTTGGTTTTGTCTTTTAAATTTATAATTTTAGGTTCATACCGACATCCAAATTGAGGAGAAACCAAAAAATGGTCTCAAGAGCACTTTTTGATGCCATCTACATTAGAGCAATGAATGTTTTTACTACCGGGTGGCAAATGTACTGGCCATGGCAGCACTGCAAGAGTAGGCTACACAATGTTAGTAAGGGTTGGTATAGTACATGTTGGCATTATCAATCTGCAATTGTCATGTTCTCTCTTCTTCGCTTTAATTTGCTTGTGCCTGAGCGTCTTTGCCATGCCAACTTAACATTCAGTAGTCTCTATGACTACTCCCTTCCCCCAAAAGAATGATGTGGAATATCCTACATCATTTCATCTCCCAATGAAATGATGTGGGATATTCCACATCACATCAGTAGCTATGGGGGCAAGTGGCATTAAGCAAGGGAAATCAACTATGGTGAATAGTAATCAAAAGCACTCACTCAATTACAATTCAACAGTGTGTTGTAATTGTTTATTTGATTCAATAGTTCATTCAATTACAAATCACCGGTCACTCCATATATAAAGGTGGATGAAACTAAAAGGCAGCCTCTTGGAAGGCTACTTAATGTTATGAAGTCGCTTCCCTCGCATCTCCATTTTCCTTGTGCAATTTCCGAACTCGCTAGGATTATTAGGACATGGAGGGTTGGCCTAAAGGACTGGGACTATTTTGCTCAAAAAGCACTACAATGCTGCCATTTTTAATCCCTAGCACACAATTCTTTTTTAAAACCATCTTTTCAGCATGCCAAATAATATCATGTTACTTGCTTCCGTGTCAATTTTTATTAGAGTATAGAAGTAGTGTAGCATTTTACCCGAGTTACCCAACCTTGCGAAAAAAAAGGCTTTGGGCAACATAACTTTTTCTACCGATGTCCGGTGGAGAACACTTATTATATTTCCATGAAGCTCTTGAAATTCCTCAAGTTCACTAAAAACACTCACAATATTAGACTCAAAATTGACATCATGGAAAACTACGCGGTTTTGTAAACGTATTAAATTTCAACCCATCATAACAAATTTTATCTACAACTTGTCAATATCTTTTTCATAATTGAATTACAAAATAATTTTGAGTTTTAAGTTTCAAGATTTACACAAAATATTAGTGATGGCAATCATAGGTCTAACCGCATGGATAGAATTTAAAATTCATTACGTACAAATTTTATCCATACATCAAGTTCAAAATATCCCTCTTAGTTGCATTTTATAATGCATTTTTGCAAAACTGTTCAATCTAGAGCCCTGGGAAGTCACTGTCAAAAATTTAGAAACCATGAGAGAACAAATATAGGGTGTCTTTTATTCATTTGAGATAAAACTTATAAATTTTTAGAAGTAATATAGGGTGTTTTAAATCCAAATTGGGTGTATTTTATGAATATTCCTAGAATATACCCTAAATATACTATAAATAGTATAATATTCCAATTATTTCATAGCTTCTCATTAAATACTCTTTGTTTGCTCATATGTACCAAAATTTACACCAAGAGACTTCCCTGAGATTTAGAGATGGTTGTGGGCATTTAGGAGTTAAGGATTAACACTATTTTGTAAGTTAACCTTTAAACGTCAAGAGGGTCCTAGCAAGGCAGTCCAAAGGAATTGAAAAAATTAAGAGAGCTGCCCCCAATAGTAGTCCCTTCAATAACATGAATAACCAATGAGAATTCCTCAAATCCTCTATGAACAATGAATGGAGTAAACAATGTCATTCCAAAAACAAATTAATACATACAATGCGATTTCGGCTGTATAGTGAGCTCTGCAATTTTGGATTTAATTTGTTTAAAAAACATTATTATAAAAAAATTATCATTTAAGTTTTTAAAAATATAATAAATATAGATAAAATAAAATAAAAACACTGTTGAACAATGTTGGCCAGCATTAGCAGCTCTGGTATTCATCTAGATCTCAAGCTGCCCGACTTCCTCCCCTCCTCTCCACCAATTCTCTTTCTAATTTCCTTAAAATGTACAATTTACTAAAACAGTGCATTTTCTATATTTAGCCTCGCTTTTTTCATCACCTTTCCAAAACACCAATCCATTTCAATTTTGACTGAGAAAACCCATTTATTTTTTAGTATTCACTCAAAACAAACCCATGGGAATTTTATTAGGATTAGGGACCCATTGATATTCTTGAAATTTTTGAATTTTAAATTGGGACCTACGGCCTATGTTATCTAATGGATCTACCCTATATAATTTTGGGGACCTACACATGCTAAAAATAGGGCTAATATTTTTTCCTTGGAAAAGTTTGTAGCTACACCAATTATTGTTATTGCTGTGAGTCACAGAATTAGTGTAAGATTTTCCACTAATCTTTAATTAGTGTGAGACTTTTTTCACAACCCTCACTACTCACTGTAAGAATTCTCAATTATTGTAAGTCGCACTTTGTTCTAATACCACAATTACTATAAAAATACAGAATTATTGTGACTCACAATAATGGCAATAATCGATGTAGTGATGTTTTTTTTGTCAAAAGACAATTTAGCATTTTTGCTACTTTCCAATGGCTTGAAGAGCAATCCAAGCTCCTTGTATGCTCTTTTCATATTAATATATAGGTAATATCAAGGTAATACACATATGCTACCTAGGTGCTATTTAGACAATAGGTTAACCCCTAAACGTCAGAGCATTCAGAAGGTGGACGACTAATAGATTCAAACCCTTCTCACGTTCTCATCAATGCTTGGATGAAAGTCATCCATTTTTTGGAGATTCTTCACCAAGTTGTTCTCCTATCTAACGGTTGGATTTAGTCATACTTGATTACATATTTTTCTAAAATTACAAATGTAGAAGTATGTCAAGTCGTTGACCAAGCCAAAATTGCATTGACCGTAGTTCAAAAGTGGCCTTGCAAAAAATGAGGTCATAGATTTAAGAAACACAAATTTTTTAAAGAATCACCATGTTTAAGAGTATCTCATTTCAAAAATATTAATATTTTGTTTGTAATCGAATTTAGAAGGAATTTCAAATTTTAACTTTCAAATTTTATAATTAAATATTGGTGATAGTATTAGTGAATCGAATCGTACGGATGGAATCAAAAATTCAAAATCTAAAACTTTCATTTGTATATCAATTCCAAAATATTCTTCTAAATAGTAGTTTATGATGTTTTTTCTCAAATTGTCAATTCCAGGGACACCAAGGTATGTATAGGGGTTAAAAATGACTACACATCTTGACTCCATGTAGGAAATTTGGCTATTATTTCTGTTTCGTTTTCAAAAATTCTTTGTTTCAACTAGGGTTGATTGTCCTATTACCAACCACTTAAGCAATCTGACCTATATTTGGCAGTGGTAAATCCGGAAAAAATTTATGACCGCGTTCGAAATAGGACTTCATGAGGATTGCAAAAAATTGCAACTTATAATTTGCATTTCTCAATTTTATACAAAATTCCAAAGTGCAAAGTAACCTTCGACCTAAAACCGATCACATGCTCTAATGTACAAATGAGGTACATCTTTCCTTTTAATATCTAGAAATTAGGCAAGAATCAGGGTGGTTGGTTTTGGGTACGTGGTTGGTAATAGGACAATCAACCCTAGCCAGCCCAAATTTTATGGAGCAAATTGGCTAAAATTAGCAACAAAATCACTGTTTGTAGCACGCATTTTTAGAACTCCCCTCCCCTCGAAAATATCCGGCCTTGCGCTGACAGCAAGTCCGGCACCCGTGGCAAGACCTCCTTGGTCGAAATTTAGCCACATCAGCACATTTGACGTCACAGTCGCCACGCTGGCAATCGCAGCTTCGTGATTCATGGTTTTAGGGTTTGGAGCTCAGAAACCCTAACACCCTTCGTCGTTAGTTCTTTCTCTCTCACTCTCTGATTTCTGCTTTGCATCTCCTTTCAACTTGACCTTCAAACGAGCTCTGATGGCCAGAATGTGGCTCGCCGTTTTCTTAACCGTGCTGGCCATCTTGGCGGCCTCGTTCCTGTGCGTTTCGGCCAAGCCGGAGAAGGGGCTGGACGAGGTCACTCACAAAGTGTACTTCGACGTCGAGATCAACAACGAGCCCGCGGGCCGCGCCCAAGACGGTGGAGAATTTCCGGGCGCTTTGCACGGGGGAAAAGGGGCTGGGTGCGAGTGGCAAGCCGCTCCACTACAAGGGCAGCATCTTCCACCGCATCATCCCCAGCTTCATGATCCAGGGTGGTGATTTCACCGACGGAAATGGCCGTGGAGGCGAGTCGATTTATGGAGCCAAGTTCGCCGATGAGGCCTTCAAGCTGAAGCATACCGGCCCTGGTGTGCTGTCCATGGCGAACGCCGGCCCTAACACTAACGGCTGCCAGTTTTTCATCTGCACTGTGAAGACTAGCTGGCTCGATGGTAGGCATGTTGTGTTCGGGAAAGTGTTGAGTGGTCTTGATGTTGTGTACAAAGTGGAGGCCGAAGGCTCATCGGGAGGGACGCCCAAGCGGAAGGTGCATATTGCTGATAGTGGCGAGATTCCTCTTTGAAGTGGCTCCTGTGGTATCCTATAAATAGTATTCAGAAACACTTGTGTAATGACTCTTTCACCTTTGCAATTGTTGTTTGTATTTCACTGATCTTGTCATTTGGAGTTTGCATCTTGTCATTAGAGTTTTGGAAGGTGTTTGATCTATTACATGCATGGAAGTTTGTTTGCAGAATGAGGTTTTTTGTTTGAACTTTTGAACTTCTGTTTCTAGTTTAGTGACACAATACTGCGGTGATGATTCGATAATCCCAGCTCGCTTTTAGCTTTCGTGAGAAGGCGTTGAAGAGAAACCATCGTTTCCAACACAAATCAAATCTGAGCAGTGTCGTGTCTAGTAACGCTTGAGTGTATCGATGATTAGAATCGATGGTCAGCCGTGTGTCTGAAACCATACAGACATCTAAGGGTCTGAGCGGAGTGAGAGGAGAGTAGTATTTGATGTTGAAAGGCAAATTGACTAGAGTCACTCGTGTGCTTGCACTGGGTAGCACATGGAGCGCTGAAAGTTGCCGAGAGGAAGGGTCATGGGCAGCTGTTCTACCTGTTTTACCTGAAGAATCTACCTGGGCAGGAGGAAGCTTCCATGAACAGATCTTTCTTTGTTTTTTTGTTGTCAGTGATGAGATTCATGTCATGCACCACACTTAGTAATCCGTGCTGATATGACTTAACACCATAGAAATCTCTGAGACAATATTTCCTGTTACTGTAGTGGAATGAGGCATAATGTATTGCCAGTCTTGTTGTGCTTGGTGTTTCAGTGTGGATCAACTGGTCTATTAACATGAGGGATGAGTTGATTGGCGATGTCTGGTTCTTTTTTATGTTGATGTCTCCGTTGTGCGTTGTGATGATGCCAAAGTGTTTTTGACTTGAGTTTCTGAATTGGCATTGCCAATTTGACTGAAGAAACCACTCTTAGCTGCCTCAACTTTTATGTTTAGTTTCTCTATGTTATGCTTTTACAATCTGACCGAGTAGCCTATGATTAAACGGTTTTATTTGTCTGACTTTTCCTTTGGAAAGCTCTGATGAGACATCCAAATCTTCAGTCTTCAAAATGAGGCTACTCGTGCAGATTTGTACTGGTATTGAATGCTTAAGTTGAGTTCAGACAGTGAAATTTGGTAAGGATTATCCTGAAGGATCTGCAGATGTAAGAATTACTAGTATCGTGCTTGTATAATTCGTATGTTTTGTTCTCTCAGGGGTTCCACCCAGTGACTGGAAAAGTTTTGGTAACGTAGGTATTCGAAGAAAGTATATGGTATTGAAATCACCGTGTTCTCTGGGTGCTTCAATGGCGCTGTTAACCCTTTACAGCCCAGGCTTGTTCTGGAGAAACCACAGAGATTTCTGCTTTTCTTAAAACTCTGTTGAAATTAGGGCTAATATTAATATAAATCAACCGTATAAATGGAAGCATAGCATAATCAAACAACTGCTCGTTAGACTTTGGTATGGTTGGACTGTTGGATTTGAAAATCACAATATGTCTTTGTCTTTGAACCGTATAATGTACATTCAAAAATGAGATTTTGAATAGAATTGGGATTAAATTTTCAAAAATTAAAGTGGAGGTTCAACAATGGCCTATGTCAAAACCTCTCCATTGCAATTTCTCATGTGAGGAATGGACTCACATAATTCTTATGACTTTTATAAGAATGGCATATTCATTTATGGTTTATTACAAATTTATATGTATAAGTATGAATGGAGTTGGCGTATTGATCAAGATTGTAATACATACATTAACCCTTTCAGGCGCCTGCGTCCACATAGTGGACGCTGTACAGATTTAAAATGTTCGAATTCAATTCAAATTGGACAGTTTTCATCCACCAAAATTTCTCATGGTTCTTGTGCAAGTTGACTTTCCTTTGTACGGTTTGGATCTTCAAAATAGGTTATTATAATTTTTGGAAAAACAACACAAGTGGTTTATGTCAAGTTTCATTCTTAGTTCAAAAAGTGAGACTATAAAGATGATTTACCAAAATAAGTAGAATCAAATAATAGAAACTATATCATCTCGTAGTGTATGTTATTCCAATTTCATTACAGTTTTTTTATTTTAAATTTTGTTAATTCATGATTTTAACCTTTTAGTGCGCCAACGTCCATATATTGGACGACGAACAGATTGAAGCTGTTCGGATCTCATCCAGATTGGACAGTTTCCATCCACCAAAATTACTCTTGGTTCTTGTGCAAGTTGACTATTCTTTGAACGGTTTGGATCTTCAAAATAGGTTATTATGATTTTTAGAAAAATAACACAATCGGTTTATGTCAAGTTTCATTCTTAGTTCAAAAAGTGAGACTATAAAGATGATTTACCAAAATAAGTAGAATCAAATAATAGAAACTATATCATCTCGTAGTGTATGTTATTCCAATTTCATTACAGTTTTTTTATTTTAAATTTTGTTAATTCATGATTTTAACCCTTTAGTGCGCCAACGTCCATATATTGGACGACGAACAGATTGAAGTTGTTCGGATCTCATCCAAATTGGACAGTTTCCATCCACCAAAATTACTCTTGGTTCTTGTGCAAGTTGACTATTCTTTAAACGGTTTGGATCTTCAAAATAGGTTATTATGATTTTTAGAAAAATAACACAATCGGTTTATGTCAAGTTTCATTCTTAGTTCAAAAAGTGAGACCTCAAACATGATTTTCCAAAATAGGTAGAATCAAATAATGGAAACCATACCATCTCATAAGGCATGTTATTCCAATTTCATTACAATTTTTTGAATTTTTTTTGTGTTGATTTGGGATTTTTAATTGAATTTCAAGAGAAAACCTTTCAAAATCAAATAAAAAATATTAATAAAAAATATGATGCATCCAACCGTACATATGTGATCTTCACATTGACATTTACAAGTTTTCTTTGTACATCTACTCCATTTTAGGGTTTCATCAAACATTTTATAGCGCATCTTTGAAAACCGTGTTGAATTGGGACGTTAAAGGGTTAAATTGATTTTCAAGAAAAAACCTTGCAAAATTAATAAAAAATATATTAAAGAAATATATGATAGATCCAACCGTACAGATGTGATCTTCACATTGACATTTACAACTTTTCTTTGTACATCAACTTCATTTTTGGTTTTCATCAAACATTTTATAACAAATCTTTGAAAACAATGTTGATCTGGGATGTTAAAGGGTTAACCCCTAACCGCCCAACCATGCATATTTTGCATGATGAACTCCATTTTCTCATCCATCATGCACTTTTGTAGTGTGGATTTTTTATTGAAACTTTTATGGGAAGTTAGCTTCGTGCATGTGTGATCCAATTAGAAAGGGGATGATTTGTGAAATTTTTATGCCTCATTTCATGTTGTAGTGTTCCACCCAACATTCGAAGATTTTAGTCTAAAAGTGCTCTTGAAAAAGTCAACTACTAAAATTAAGCAACCAAAAAATCTCCAAAAACCACTACACTTAGAGTATTACATTTCAACCCATCCCAAAAAAAATTATTATTAGATTGTCAATATCTTATTCGTAATCATATTACAAAAGAGTTCTAAATTTTAAGTTTGAAAATTAATACACAAATATTGGTGATAGCAATTGCAAATCTAACCGTATGGATAGAATCTAAAATTCATAATGTACAACTTTTAATCATTCATCAAGTTGAAAATACCCCTCTTAGTTGTATTTTATAATGCATCTTTGAAAAACTGCCAAATCTGAAAAGGATGAGAACGTTTAGGGATTAATGGAGAACACAGTCTAAAAAATAAATCAATATAACAAACTTCCAAATGCCAAAATCCCGCGTAGTGCATATTGTATTTGTAAGTAGTTGCTGTATTTTGAGGAATTTGTAGTATTTTGAAGTTTTGTACATTGGTATTTTGATAGTTTCACAATTCTAAATCAAATATTTCATTTTGAAATGTGTGCGTGAGATGAATCCCTACATTTAAACTTCAAACATTGATATTTGATTCCTAAGTGCAAGTCAACCTAAATCACCTACTACAGTGTAATCAGGAAATAGAGGAAGATGCAAACTAATCTAGGTGCAAAACAACTCCCCCACGCGACTAAAGGCCTCCTTCCATGCAGAGTTAGGCCGGTCCTAAAATTTAGCTCTCCATTGATTAAGAAAACACAGACCACTTCCATGCACCCTCTGTAGAACAATCTAATAGATAAAATTAGAAATTCTCCACAAACAACCAATCACAAAGTCCACTAATGTCATGGTGAAGTGGGTGACTTTTGCAAGCCGCTTTCTACGCTTACAAAACATGGGTGGAAGTTGGGATCTCATTTTTAGTCCTTTAGCTGTATCCATTGGACCGATACTCACATGGAAGCTCGTCCTAAGGTAGTTGTAGTCGTTTTGAAAGCAGAGAGAAAAGAGAGGAGGAAGAAAAATGTGCATGCGCCTGAAGTAGATGGTAGAGATTCCGCGGTGACTAAAGGCTCCAACGAGCCATAGTCCAAGGAGGCAATAATTATTCATGTACTAGTAACAATGATGAATAACAAAATTGCTCAGGGTACATAGTGTCAAAAATGCTCACAGGTGGAAAATATGAGAGAAAATTTCAGATTTGATTTTTTTTAATTTTTATTGTGCCACATGTACCCCTTATGGGGGTGCCACGTGTCAATTTTTTTCCACTGTTTTTTTGTGTCATCTTGCACTGTAACACGTTAGTCCCGCTCAGGCTCAACTTTCACTCTCCCTTTGTCCATCCTGAGTGTACGTTCCACCCTAACCCCAAAAATTCAAATTCGCCTCAAGCAGATGCAATGCCTCACACACAATCCGCCCACTCATCCGCCCCTTCCCGCAAATCTCCCTCATCATCACAGTCCAAAAAAGATTTGAACCTCTCCGTCTTGATCCTCGCAAATAAAACCTCTTCCCCGATTTCAAATGCAATAAAAAAACTCCATCATCCCACAACCGAAACCAAAATGCACCCTACCAACCATTTATTCAATGCCTGTTTCCAAGCTACATAGTGTCATTAATAACTCAAGAGAGAGAAATATAAAAATAAAAAATCACATTGATGAGAAACTATCAAATCAAACCCTAAACAGATAAAGAATGTGAGAATATTCAGTTTATTTTTCAAAATTCCAACGCGCTAAAAAGAAATTGAAAATTAGACACAACAAAGACAGTCGGCAAGTAAGTTGATGTGCTTTAATGACACTCCTCCACCACCAGAAACATTTCCACGTGCATATTTCGACACGATCAAAAAAACCTTTATTTCCTCACATAAACTCATAACCTAAATCCAGTCGTTCCAGTCGTTCATCAATTTGATAGTTTCCCGAAAAACGAAAAAAGAAAAACTGATTCCAAAACGAATAAAAACCCTAACTAATAATGTAGTAGCTTTCAATTCAAAACGAACGAACAAGGGCATTGCTGTTGCGAACCTGTACAAGAATTCAAGTATCATCGAAAATCCTCGTGGAAAATCCCGCACAGTGCACAAACCGTCTCAGACACGGCCCTCGAACCCTCAACACACAAATTGCGAACCCTCGAACCCGGGCTCAAACCCTCGACACACACTCAATCCCGATCGCTCACTCCCGAGAACTCTCACCCTCGCCAAACTCTCACAGCTCTCACAGCCCTCACAGCCCTCACTCGCCAAACTCTACGGAACAAGGGTTCGAGCAACACTCGCCATCGCCAAGCCATTGAACAAGCGCACTCGCACTCGCCATCGAACAAGCGCACTCGCCATCGCCAAGCGCAAAAGGAACAATCAGCCAGGTAGAACTCGGAGCAAAACCCTAAGCGAATGATTTTCCTCATCCGTTCATCGTCCATATTTCATTCGTCTATTGCCATCCGTCAGCATCCCAAAGTTTCAACCATTTATGCCTATCAATTAATTTCTTGATGACGTGGACCCCCTCTCCGCAGTTTCCGGGCCCCGCATTTCCCGGGCCAGCTGCGAAAAATATTTTGGGGTCATAGTAACAATGATGAATATAGATGTGGAAAAAGAACCAATGGTGGTTTAAATAAAAGGTTTCCTTAACGCTTTTTATTTATTTTTATGATATTGATAGTTTTGGACAGTATAATTCATAACACGATATCTTCATCTTTGCTAGGAAATTAGGACTTCTTTTGATTTTATTGAAGTCTTATTCAATGTCATTGCCCAATAGTAATTCTAGCACAGTTGATCTTCGTGACCATCATTATTTAAAGTATTTGTCAACAATGATCAACTATGCTAGAATTACCATTGGGCAATAAAATTGACGATAAGATTTTATTAGAATAAAAACAAGTTCTAATTTCCTAGCCAAAGGTGAAGATATCTTGTTACAATTACTGTCCAAATCTATTATTATCATAGAAGAGAAATAAGAGTTAAAGAAACCCTTGATTTAAACCATAGTTGGCTCTTTTCGACTTCCATATTCATCTTTGTTACCGGTACATGAATTACGGCTCCTCCTTGGAGCCTCTAGTCCTCGAGCAACATTGGGATCTCCACATCTAGTCTACAAGCTACTTCAGACACCTGTATATTTTCTTCCACCTCTTTGCTTTCAACACAACTAAAACTACCTTAGTTGCACAAAGGAGTTGTTTTGCACATAGATTCGTTTGTGTCTTCCTTTGTTTTATGATTTAGTAGGTGATTTAGCTTGACTTTTAGTTGTTATCAATTTTGCAAACTCCTCCTCATCTTTATCTCCACTAACATCAATATTACCAACAACCTTGTTAGCATTAGGCTCTAACTCTCAAAAGAAACAACTTGTTTTGATAGCAATTGTTATGAACATCCTATTAGAAAAATAGAGTAGAATAAAACTTAAGGTTCACAACTACTACCTTTTATATTCTCTATAGATTTATTTAGAGTGTTGTGATAAAATAATTCTCTCTCTATGTATGTATGTATATACATATACATATATATATATATATATATATGTATGTGAGTTTTTTCTGTATGTATGTATGTATGTATGTATATAAATATAAGTTCCAAGGGTCAATACAAAAGTTCAACCTCCCAACCATAGAAGAGAGTTAAAAAACGAAAAGGGACTTTCTTCCCCGGAATTTGTTACTTATAGCAAAAATTACCTTTTAATTTTAATTCATTAGATTTAAAGTCTTACTTAATTTTAGCTTTATAAATAAAAAGCCTAGAACCTTTCAACTAAGTTATGCTTTTTCTAATTCTTAGTATATTGCAAAATAACTTGGAACCAACTTAGTCCATGATTGATCTCCATAGATCACTAGTCACCATAAATTTTGAGTTGTTTAACTCCACTACACAATACTTTAATTTAAAGCCCTCTAAGGCATCTTTCCAATTCGAGCCTCCAACTCCCAAGCACAACTCATTCACTTTGAGTTGTTTATCTTAACCCTTAAGTGTGCAGGTGGACCATAGTGGTCCATGGTTCAGCTCATATTGTGAAAAACTTGTGGTTAATGGCTGAATTGAACTGGATGTTGAACATCAAAGTTCTGTGCATTGTAATGTAGAGAATTGTGGACTTTTCAAAAAAATAAATGGAATATTTTTGTAGATTTTGTGGCATGATGAATGGTTGTTTATACGTATTTGTATAAATACTAGTGTAGATATTCCTCTAGAATGCATGTACTCTGTGGATGGCAGTTGTACTAAATCATCTCACAAAATTCTACCAAAATTCCCACATCTCATTGTTCCATACGCATGTGTGGCGAAAAAATTTTAGGTTCAAAAAGTCATTTTTGGGGCATTAACTTATTGGCATTACCAAAAAGACCTCCTTGTATTCACTTCCTTCAAACATACATCTGCGCATTTAAGGATTAACTCCATCTCTGTTTACATAGTAGTCATCATCAAATGTGGTTAGTGCGTTCATTCTTTCAGAGTTCATTCATTCAAAGCACTATCAAATCTTTCCTTCATAGTAGTGCTAATAATAATATTTTCCTAAATAAATCTTTACCATTCAATATTGTAGAGGGAGACTTTCTTCTTTCCGTTGTTTTACTAGTTTTTTTTAATTATTCAATTAAAGTCCTATTAAGATAGAAATGGGCACTTTTGTCCAAATAGGCACTAAATTACAATATTAAATTTTATAAATGTATTTAGAAAATTCTTATAATTAAATACTAGTGTGGCCCTGTGCAAGTGTTCTTCGTGATTTATCCATGCTTTTTGTTTTTTATTTCATCTTTAGAATAATTTATTCATAATTTAATTCAATATAATTAAATTTATGGTGAAATTCAATTAAAAATCCATAATTTTATGGTCTAAAAGCTACAAAACAATTCTGATTCACCCTTTCTTGTCGAGAGCTTTCCGATGATACCAAGATCACAATCGGCGGCCGCCTACTTTACAAGATAAGAATAAAAGATCCAAAACTTCTACAGCCCGAGGGCCAATTTGTACTATAAATCAATAAGTCATCCCATGAGAATGACCATTGGCATCGAGGTCCCTAAAAGGCCTATTAAGCGATCTAATGGATAAAAAATTTATGGTCTAAGATGATTTTTCATCGGTCAAGCAAAAAATTTCCCTCTCGCTGCAAAACCAAATATTACAAAGAATTTGGGGCCTCGAGTTCTGATCCACAATTTTTTCCACATCCAAAAAACTAAGAAAAATAAAAAAATAAAAAATCCATTGTGATGTCACCGAAATTCAATTATATCAAATTTTTAAAAAATATTTAAAAATATTATATTTATTATATTATTTTTGTTTGGTAATTTTTTTCATACATCAGATTGTATGCATGCAAAAGGTATTGCTTGTGGATACTAGCTTGACTTTCTTGTCTAGCAAAATTTAGGTTTGGGCTGGTATATCAAATTCGGAAACAGAGATACCAGCTGCATTGGTACACATAGGGCCTCCTTTTATGTATCAGTGGGAGGTCCAAAAATCACTGAAGCTACCGATACACCACTGAACTAAGTGAAACTAAGAGTTTGTTTTCCATTCTTGCACACACTAGTGGACCATCGATTGTTCTTGAGACTTAGATTTTTGTCTTCTAGCGACTTTCACCATCCCGATTTTCACATGGAAACCTGCCCTTATCTTCCTTTTGTACTGAAATCCAATAGTGTGCAGTATCCAATCAGAAGTTCAGAATTGAATGCTACATCAAGCTCCTGCCGCTTATGTGAATGGGGATCTAAACCTAGGGTTTATTTTTGGTTTTCTGGTCATTTAACTTTAGGCTACAAAGTTAGCATGCAAATGAATGATGTGCTTTTTGGCCCCTTATTATTTAATTATATTATTTGAAACACGTGGCAAAAAATCTTTTTTTAATTCATACATCCTATTTTTTTCATTTAGTTTATAGGCTTTTCGCAAAACCCTTCATAAACTATATCTTTTTCATTCAACATCTTGACCTTTTCATCCACTGCGTATGGCTCATGAAGTCCCATCCTAGCTTGCAACCGGCGCGTGCCAGTGACTCGTTGACTACATGAGGTGACCTTTTGCTCATTATGTTCCCTTATGGTGATTCTCCTAGTGGATTTCTGAAGCAAACTGGCTCTAAAAAGCCAGAAAAGAGAAAGCCTTGCCTAAACCTAAAATAGTGTGGGTCAACCCATTTCAGTGTGACTGCTTCGAATAGCACATCATCACTGCAACGTCAAAGGCTCCAAAGAAATGCAAATTTGCAATGAAACGTTCAGGAATTCCGAGCCTCAGCTCAACCTTGAGCGGGATCCCTGCCATTTCTCAATGCAATGGAAGGTCTGCCCAGCACAGAGTGTCCCCAATTGTGATTTTGAGAATCACAAGTTAGGTTTCTCTAAATCTTTTCATCAGCGGGTTGCTTGCTTTCATCTTTAGGATCGACCATCTCTTGTTCGCCAATCAGCGCTGCGCCATTCTTTAGGTGAGAGACAGCTATTCGTTCCTGCTTTGATTTTTTCCTCGCTTTGTTTAGGGTTTAGTTTGATTCATGCTGTAGAGGTTGGTGACCATTCATGGATCCGAATTTTGAAAACTCTATGCAGGGGTTAGTATGAATTCTGCGGTCCGAAATGGAAAGAAACAGAGAGCTCTGACTCCTATCAGTGAGGTTTCTTTGAAATTGTCAGCTGACATTAGGAGGAGTCATCAGTCCTTTGTTTCCTCATCTGGCCCTGCGCCATTCAACGAGCAAGAATTTTCTGAAGAGAACGAACCGCTATCACTTTGTGTAGCAGTCGATTGATTGTGTTGATTTATTTCAATATTCCGAGTTAGGAGATGTATTACACTTCATTAGAAGTGCATTTTCAACAACATTTGGTTGAGAATGGAGTATGAAGTCTTTTTGAGTGCAATTGTTGATTACATTATCTGGGAGGAGGGGTTTAGAATAGCCTTACTTATGAATTAAAAAATTAGGGTTTAGGGTCACCTAGGGATTGATCACACCTTCGGTTGATTGTGTATATTGATTTCAATATTCCGTGTTAGGAGGTGTATTACAGTTCATTAGAAGTGCGTTTTCAGAAGCATTTCAACAACATTTGGTTGAGAATGGAGTATGAAGTCTTTCTGAGTGCAATTGGATTTCGAATAGCCGTACTTACGAATTGAATTTAGGATCCTGATCACATGGACCTTTGGTTTTTATACAATCTTAATAAGAACGGCCTACACGGTCATTGGGCCATTCCGACCTTATCACAAACCTGCTATGTAGGGTTTGTGCTTTACTAAGGTCCGCTATTATACCTGCCGTTTCAGTACAACTGGTGAATTAGATCCAACAGGTTTCTTTTAGCTGACATTGACACCGACATGTCTTGCTTAGTAAAAGATTTCTGATTCGTACATGCAGAAAAACCAATGGCGCGTGGCAGATTATTCTCCAGGAAGTATGAGGAGCCTGCAAAGATGCCATTGGAAACCTCTCCAAACCCACTGGTCCAATTAGGATTAGCATTCAAGAAGCTGCAGAAGTTGGCACCCGAGACTCAACCAAGTGCTGAAGACGACACGGAGGTTGTTCCAAAAAGACGTCCCCTTGTGGACATCAACCATGTACGAAAGTATCTGCGAGCGAAGCTAGCAATCACAAAGAAAGTTTCCACCATTCCTCTCCCAAATCCTAACCCTAACCCTAGCCCTAACCCTAATCCTGGTTCTGATGCTTATGAATCCTCAGAGACCACGCACATGGCATCCAAGCATGCGTTTTCTTCGGATGCATCCTCTCTTCCCCAACACGATGCTGCAACAGGGGCTAATGTTTTTGACATTGGCACAGTGGGTCATCCCATTTTGGAGGTGAGCCCATCAAACCCTAAACCATCTGGTGAGGTGAGCACTTCATATACTTGGATTGTAGAGCCACCAGATGTTGATAGAACTGGAGCTCAGGTAGAGATGAAAGACGTGCAGGAGTTTGTGAGAGGTGAGGTTGAGGTTGTGAAAAGGTTGGAGAATTGGGGGTTGCCAGAAACGTCTTGGGAGAATAAAATGCCTTGGCACTCGCCTCCCCCGAAAATCAAGGCACGGTTGGCCAGAAAGAAGAAGAAGTTTCTCACTGGGTGCCCTCCCACGTGGTCCTTCATGGTTGCAAACTTAGCTCTTATGGCAGTCCTTGTTTATAACCCTCTTGGCTGAATAATAATAATGTTATTACTATCACTCACTTGTGTAATTGTTGGAAATACAAAGAAAATTTAAAATTACTAAGTTTGCAGGTTGGTTTGCTCTGGCAATGTATTTGCGTGTGGATTGCTACTGTGCTTGTTCTCTCTTCCATGCTCCCTCAGTCCGGAAATAACTGTCCTAGTTTTTGGCTGTTTTAACTTAACCCTTAAGCGTGGGGCCATGCTTGATTGTTTTTCAGTCAAATGCTGATTTTCACCTAGTTCTGCAAAGAGAGCTGCTCCCTGGGATCTTTTGGAAAAAGAGTAAACATTTATGTTACAATTTTAGCTCCATTTTATTCCAATCTGAGTTCTAATTTCAAATGAAAATGGTCCCAACTTAGAAAGTGTAGGGGCTACCTTCTACTTTCTAGTCCAATTTACCATTCTTCGAAATTGTTAAAATTGCGTTTTTTTATAGCACTTTAAAGCTCAAAACCCTAAAATTCCAATATACATTGCAAAAAAATTAATTCTGTCGATTTTTTAATTTTTATGTAAGCTCAAGAAGCATGCCACCTACACCTTGTTGTTCATCACTATTATTTACATTTTCCCTAAAAACTTCATACTATTCTAAGCTTTTTTGTAATTAATATAATTTTTACATAAAAAAACTTTGAATTTTTTTATAAATTTTTTATTTATTTAAATAATTATGAAAAAATCAAGGTAAATCTTATATATTAGGGTAAGTCTTATTAATCAGGTTAACAATACCTTATATGAGAAAAATACCAAAAGAAAATGTAACATACTTTAAAATGTGAGGAATTGATGAGGTTTGACTGGGTAATTGTAGTGTGGATGCTTAAGAGTTAACTCCTTTTTTTTTTTTTCCAAAAAAGTCATTTTAGTACTCAACAAATGGTATGTCTTTTATAGTAGTATGCAGTTTTTGTGTTATTCTCATTGTCTTGCCCCGTTTCAAGTGGGTAGGATTCACATTTGAAGTATAAAACATAGGACAAATATTGTTGTAATCCCCTCTAGAAGAAAAGTGTATAGGAATCTTGGGGCGCTCATTCCCGGAATCCCTTGACGCCAGCAAAAATGTGTGAGTAACCTCATTGGGCAAACCTCACACTAAATGCCTGCCGTACTAGCAATTTTGTTTGCCGTACGTCGATGTTGATGGTAGAGATTAAACTCACAATCTTGGAGGTGGTTCCACACAAGTCCAACTAGTCATAGAGCCACCAAGTTGCCTTCATGACAATTGATTCCGTCATGGATTACGATGGAAGAGGCCATCGCAAGGTCTCTCCTTATACCAAATGCCAAAAAATTAGGACAATTATTTCCGGACAAACATAACATTCAATAGCTTTCATACGCTTTGCCTTTCCTCCATGTACTATGTTCATCACCTTGGTACTACGCCTATTCTATCAGTTATTGATGATGTCCTGTTGGGTGTGGAATATGTTGCACATTATTTTGTGGGGCCAGACAGAACCATTGTATGCTACTGAATGTTATAAGGGAGTATCTTAGAATGGATGAATGAAACTTTCTTATCTTATATAACCTTTTTGAAATGATCTACTAACATTCCTAATTCAAGGAAGAATGGAGGTTTGCAAGATGTTGATTGTTGGCCAAAATGTAGCTTCAATGTGTAGGTTCAATAAAAGGGTGGGCAATCAACATTGCTCTAGAATGTTATGATATTGCATCAATGAGTCGCCGGTATCCATTTTGATTGTCAATTCTTCATAGGGATTGACAATTGCACATGGAGTTGGGTTGAAAAATTTAAGTGCTTTTGGTTTGAAAATAGTTGTTGTTGTTTTTTTTTTTTTTTTTTTGAACACGGGTTGTACGGGGAGAGTAATTTCAACGATTTAGAAAAAATAAGTGGATCTTAAGAAAAAATTACAAACTGTGGTTATATCTTCTTTGATTGAAAATTTACTCTATTGCATTCAACTCTGCCTCTCCCCCACTGTTCAATTTAATCCAAATGTAACCCAATCCAACCCAATACCCAATCTAGTCCTCAATTGAGTTGAATTGGATTGAAAACACTCAATCCGGTTGCAAAACTCAATCCAAACTCAACTCAACTCAACTTTCTGTGCAATACATTCAAAATTTGCAATTATAGTTAGGGGTTCCAGAGAATGTCAAAGATATCGTCTTTCGACCTTCTTTTAGTTGTTGACAACCTTTTTTAGGTGGCCAAATATAGCCAAAAAGAGAAATTGTTTTTAAAAAGTGCTAAACTTGAACCAAAAAAACACATTTATTTATTGCCAAAAGATCATCTATGTGAATAATTTTCATCCACTTATAAAATAAGAATAAATAGCTAAAATTTAAAAATAAAATAAAATAGGGTTATATTTTTAGGGTTTGACAAATAGTCAACTTAGAAATGGGAAAATGAAAACATGGACAACTTAAAGATAGGGTGTACATATTTTTACAAATAAATTACAAAAATTAATTTAAATCACAGAATTAACCTTAATATTTATAAATAAAAAAATTCACATGGTTCTACATAATGCAATCTTCTATGCAATTGTTCAAATTTAAATAAGGATTTCTTTCAAAAATATTTACAAGTTCACTATAGTAGTGACACAGAAAATATCAAAATTAAACGAATATTTCTCAAGATTCTAATTTACAAAAAAATTATTGAAAAATACTTACCACAAGTCACAAAATGGTGATAAGTTATGTGGTGATCATGTGAATCACATGTTTGAAATGTTTCGATCCCAAAAGTGACATATTATAAGCCAGAAAGGCGGTCAGTGTGAGATGAACAAGCTTGGAACTTTCCTCCATCTGTTGCGAATCTATGGTTATAGGCCCTAAACGTCGGGCCTATAACCATGAAATCTTACTTTACTTGTCATACTCAATTTTGGCACTATAAATAAGATAAGAATTCAACTTTATATTTTTAGTAGATGAAGTCATGTGTCTACTACAAATCATGAACTTTTCATAAATTTTGGTGAAAATTTGAAATTACTATGATTTTTTGAAGTGATTGTAAAGAAAATTCATATTAATTACAAAATGTACTCAAAACTTCCGATTTTTGTACCCAAGGTGTAAATTACAATGAAGAAAAGTACACTAAATGAAAATCATGCGTGCATCTAAATTTAGAATATTTCCCTACACCATGGTAATACCCACCAAACTTGTAACTTTAATAAAACACTCAATTTTCAGATTTTTCCAAAAATTCAAAATGGAGTAGAATCTAGACTTGGTAAGCTTCATTTTTTTAGTTAAGCTTAAATGCAATAGAACTCGTTTTCATGGCCTAAATTCAATTTAACCCCTAAATGACAGAGGGGGTAAGGGCAAAACCTAGATGTGTTATAAAATGTTATTTCTACAACTTCGATGAAGTTTGGTCCGAAAGAGAAAATGAGAAGCATGATGTTTAGTAATTATCTGTACCGTCAAAATTTCAAAAAATGTTTTAAACACTCATTTAATGAATTTAAAAGCATTTAACATTTAATATCCACCAAAATTGCAATTTTTATTTTTAGAATTTGAAATTTGGTATGATTGGTTAAAACTAGACATTCTATTCTAAAATTTTAAAAAGCAAAAATTTCAAAGGAGAGAACATCATTACTTTCCCGAAATAGAAAGTTTAATAACACTAGGACATTGTTGAGGTGTTTGACTTTTGAGAAATTCCGTAGTGAACCTCAATATTGCAAATGAAATGCATCAAAAAACACTAGAACATGATCTCTACCCCCAATTTCGACAAAAAAACAAAACTCAGAAAATGTCATTTTCTGACCATAGGCAATCAGTGTTGTTTGGGTTGCGACCAGAAAATGGTTGATCGGTCATTTAGGGGTTAAGTAAGAAAAGTAAATAAAAAATCCAACATACACTACACGGTGAACTGTTTTTACTACTCTTTCTGCAGACGAAACCCCATGTAAAATTCAAAAGTAGCTTGAATGACCTTAATTTAACTTGAAGAGGTGACATGACCAACGAAGAGCCTTCACAAAAAAATTGATTGAAAAAACCATCATCTACTTTGTGATACTGCAATTCACTTTGCATGAATTACATACATCTGCCAATATATGGCTGCAATGATGTTTAACTCCTAAACGTACCAAGGTGTCCCTGGAATTGACGATTTGAGAAAAATCATCATAAATTACTATTTAGAAGAATATTGTGGAATTGATATACAAATGAAAGTTCTAGATTTTGAATTTTAGATTCCATCTGTATGGTTCAATTCACTAATACTATCACCAATATTTAATTATGAAATTTGAAAGTTAAAATTAAAAATTCCTTCTAAATTCAATTACAAACAAACTTTTAATATTTTTTGAGTAAAATTTGTTGGAATGAATTTGAAATGAGATACTCTTAAAAGTGGTGATTCTTTGAAATTTTTGTGTTTCTTAAATCTATGACCTCATTTTTGCAAGGCCACTTTTGAACTACAGTCAATGCAATTTTGGCTTGGTCAACGACTTGACATACTTCTACATTTGTAATTTTAGAAAAATATGTAATCAAGTATGAGTAAATAGGACAACAACTTGGTGAAGAATCTCCAAAAAATTGGATGACTTTCATCCAAACATTGATGAGAATGTGAGAAGGGTTTGAATTTGTTAGTCGTCCACTTTTTGGACGCTGTGACGTTTAGGGGTTAAGAGTTAACCCTTTAGTGCCCAGGGCACTGTAGCTGGAAGCACTGGATTTCAGTGGATTTTTCCACCATGATTGAGACTACCATAAATAGAATGGATTATATTAGAAAGTAACCGTACAATTCTATTCTCAACTAGAGAGCACACATTTTGCTAAAATTAGAGAACCATCCAATGGTGGGATTGGAAGATTATAGTATGAATTTGAACTGTATAATGCATGCTCAAAATTGAGATTTTGGGGTGTGTGACTTCAAAGTTAAATAGAATTTGGATTAAATTTTCAAAAATGAAAGTAAAGAAGTTCAACAATGCCCTGTGTCAACACCTCTTAGTTGCAATCTTTCATATCAAGAATAGACTCACACATAATTATTGTGAATTTTATAAGTGAAAGTGACTTATCCATATACGGTTTAGGACAAAATTTTATACGTTGAAAATTGAAAGGAGTGGGTACATTAGTCAAGATCGGATTACACACACTAATGGAAGATGAACAAGAGAATACAATCCAAAAAAATAAAACAAGATAACAAACTTCCAAACACAAGAAATATTGCATCGTACATGTGTTGTATTTGTAAATATTTACTGTATTTTCAAGTATTTGTAGTATTTTTGCGTTTTGTTCATAGGTATTTTGATAGTTGCATAACTCCAAATTGAAATTTTCTTTTTGTGGAACGTGTGTAATGTAAATCTGCAAATCTAACCTTTAGAACTGAAGTTCTAATTCTTCACGGATTCTTTGCTATTTGCATTTCCGACGGTGCAGTGACCATAATGTGGTCAGCTGGGCACTAAAGGGTTAATACTTTTCCCTTCAGTTGCAATGAAACTTACTTTCATTCACTTTGGTGCATAAAAAAAATATAAATATAAATATAAATCAATATCTTGAACTTCTGGTAATTTTGCCACTTGGTATCATATCATGACCAACTCATGAGACAAGTCAGTTGTCGTGTTGGACATGGCAACCACTGTTTCTATTGCACCCACATGGGATTTCGGTCAAGGTAGAAACGTAGAAGCATCAAATGATTGCACAATCTATGCCATACTTAGATTTCAAAGTGAATATGTGCACTACTCCTATATTGTGCTACAATTCAATTCATCATCAATTGACATAATCCAGGGCTCCACCAGGGCTCCACCAGGGCTCCACCATAATGAATCATAACATTCAGTAGCATGCACTGCATTCACCTTGGCTTTACAGTAGATTGTGTGGAAAATTTCACACCCAACAGTACTTCATCAGTAGCAAAGTGAATATGTGGAGGCTCAAGGTGATGAACTGAGTGCATGAAGGAAAGGCTACTGATGGCCCATTCACACCAAGTAGCTTTACCATTTGTGTTGCGTTCCTGGAAGGTAAGTTTTGAAAATAATATACAATTTCTTGCGGTGTCAAAACCTTGTCTCTTCCTGCTTTTGGCCAACGCATGTGCGTTGGTGAAGCGCAAATTTCCTGCGGCACCCAAAATGCGTTGGAGTAGCTTTTTGCATGCATCAGGTTAAAAAAATAAATTTTACAGGAGCACACTATAGCGACCAAAAACTTACTTGATGAACGTAGATTCTCTGCCGCACTCGCGTTGGGGGACTGGTGTGAATGGGCCATGAATGTTACTCCCTCCGTCCCAAAGATATAGTTCAATTCACGATTTTTTTGCGTCCCATTTATATCGTCCAGTTGTTGATCTAAACCTCAATCCAAGCATTATTTAGAAGATCCAACCCTAGGATCTTGAAGTTATCTTAACGTTTAAGTAACTTGCCAAATTTGAACCGTTGATTCTTCTTCATTTGTGAGATCATAATAGTCAAAGTTGGCTAAATTTTATTCCTGCGGAAACCAAAGAACTATTTTCGGTTTTTGAGGATCTTTTGGGGTTAAGTGTAAATGCTACCATTGGGTGTGGGCTTTTGTTATTTTGTGATTGGAGTGGGGACGCGGGCCAAGCATCGCGGTTGTGGTCGCGATGAGCGTGGCGACATTTCTGACGACCACTGGTGCCTTGGCAAATTGCGTGCAATAACGGTGGTGGTTTTGGCACCAAAACTAAGATTTGTAGAGGGTGACAAAGTTCAAACTTTTCGTGCACTTTCATGGAGAAGCAGCCTCTGCATCAAGCTTAGAAGTTCAAAATGATCGCGTGAGAATTTGTGCATTGCTCAATTCTTCTTTTCAAGAAGGTTATTCTTTGGATGACATTTACAGCATGGACGAGACTTCTTTTTTCTATGCTGCAACTCCTGAATTAGGTATTGCTCGACACATACACTTTGGAAAGAAGCAGCTCAAGGTACGATTGACCCTTGCACTCACTGTAAATGCATCCGGAAGTGATTGATGTGAACCCTTGTTTATTGGAAAATCCAAGGCACTTCGTTTTCAAAAGAAGACTCTTGCTCAATTGGGCTTACAATATTTCAACAACCAGAAGGCATAGATGACTGGTGCTATTTTTAAATGTTGGGTGGGTGAATGGGATGCTAATTTTCAACGTCAAGGTCGTAAAATCATTCTTTTCATTAACAATTTCAAGGGCCACAAGCTTGATGAGTTGCGATTGACACACATCCAACTTGAATATTTTGGACCAAATCTTACTGCACATATTCAACCATGTGATGCGGGTATCATTCGAACTTTCAAGGCCATTTATCGACGTTTGTTTGTGTTACGTGTGATTGACACACTTGTCGCCGATAACATTGACATCTCGACCATTTTCGAGATTGATCAATTGACTACCATGCGTCTTGCAAAACAAGCGTGGATTAAACGTCAAGGAATCCACAATTATCAACTATTGGAAACACACGAGAATTCTTCCAAATGTAGATGGTTCCATTTTACAGGACGTGCCAAGTGAAGAAGAAGAAACTGTGACTCTTCAAGACGCTCTTAATGTTTTACAACAGCAACTTCGAACTTGCACCCTTCTTCCAGCTCATGAGCTCATTGCTCAAGGAGATGCAACCACTGATCTTTACCTTGCACATGTTGAACTTGATGAGATATTGAGGGAATATTTTAATGTAGACATAGAGAGGATTGTGATTGTAGATATCAGAGACCATTTGGTCCGAAATAGAAAGCATTCAACCATCACAGATTTTTTTAGATGAGCCACCTATCAAACACATCTACTGTGGAACATGAGCATGTTGAAATAATTGCCCTTTGGCACTTGAATTTCTTTATGTGCATATTTCTAAAAACTCTTCTCCACCGTTCCCATGCAATAAGAGAAGTTTGATTGTAGCGTATCCCCTCTAAATTATATTTAGGTTCATTTATTGTTATACACAAGGCTTTTGTTTAAATATTCTACATGTAGTTGCTCGTAATTGGTTCTTTAATTAATCATGGCCATGCTTGAAGTGCCTTTGGGTGAGGGACTTCTATTTTAAGTTCTCTATAATTTAAAATATTTGAAGGGTCATTCAAATTTAGCGAACAACCATTGAAGCTGCTCTTAGTGAGCCTTTTCTCTTCTAGCCATTTGATACTCCTCATCAAATGCAAAAAATCAAAATCCTAAAGAGAATTTGTGCATCCAAAAAAATTATGGTTCAAAATGTAGTGTTGTCGTGTGGTAGACTATGAAACCCATTGTAATAATCCCTTGGTAAATCACGTTCCCTAAAATAAGCTTTAGTTAGATTTTGTATTCTTAAATGTATTCATTCTAGAGTAGGTTCTTGGAAGCCGGATTTTTTTTCCAATATCTCTAGACCTCCTCCATAAATATGAGAAAAGCTTCAACAAATTTCATCATATGCGCCCAAGTTTCTAAGCAGATGATAAGCTAAATGTATTAAGTTTCTTTTTATTGAAGTTGAGTTCAAATTCAATTCAGATCAATTTTGAGGCCATAATGCAGTTTGAAAATGACAAAAGCACACAACAAAGTAGTAATCACACGTGATAGAAACTCCGGTCCTCTTTTGAGGCCAGCTTGGATAAAGTGTTTGTTTGTAATGTCAATGATCCAGTGCCCACTGGACAAAGGGCCATTGGAACAAAACTACTCTCACCTGTTGAGAATGAACACTTTAGTAAGTAATCACACAATACTAAAAATCTCATTGATTTTTTAAAAATAATCCAAAGGATTTGATTTTTTTTTCCTCACATACATATAGCACTAGTAGAAACAGTCACTGCCCGCGTAGACTAGAGAAGCGTGCCCAAAAAGACTCACAGCTAGTGTAGTCCATCGTGTGGGGTTTTTTTGTGGGTTATTTTGCTAGTTTTCACGGATGGTGTTTCTACTGGTGTAGTAACCATGCATATATTACAAAAGAAAAATTAGCTTAACATGCTTGATTTACCACCAACCAAGTGGGGTTAAATTATAAAAATAGAAATCTACTAGATCTGACACTAACATAAGGTTCTTTAGCAATTAGTGGAGCCCACCCTTTTTAACAGTAGCCATTAGAAGAAATTTCAGGCCTCCCAAGGGCTGCGAGTTCAGCCAAACTGCCATGCAAAATAACTAATAAAAATTTAATAAATTAATATAAAATAATAACAATAATTTTAATTTTAATTTTAGTTAAATAAAAATCCAATCTGAAGTGGCTGAAACTCTTCTACGTTAGATTTTAAATTTCTAAATTTTAAATTATTTTATTTTATTTTATTTTAAAAAATATTTTATTGATTTATTTGTATAGCAGTTTAAGCAATCTTTTGGAGGCCTCAAAATGCTTATAATGACTATAAACGCCCAACTTCTTTAGTTAAAGACGATGTGAACTTGCCGTGATTCGGGGATCTGCTACACTGATTATGAGGTGTTTTAGAGAAGAGCTAATTAAAGAACCTTATGAATGTGCCAAATAATATATATTTTTTGGATTTTTTATAAAATTTTGACACAACAAATATTCCTCAAGATTCCTTATACAAAAACAACATTTTGAAGAAAGTATTTCCCCGGTTTTTCAACTTTGTTTTTTGAATTTAAAACTTGTGGCAGATGAGCTATTAATGAAGGTATGGTATGGAAGTTTAGCTTTTTGGTTGGAAACCGACCAACACTGCATCAATCAGTGCCTGCGAGCCGCAAACAAACCACGACTCAATGTCAGAAAAATGCCAACATTTTGGTTGGATGTGTACGCACATCGTACACCCCTCCGTCGGAGGATCTCTGTTGTCAACGAGAACAAACAATGCGGACTCTGAGCCCCTGACACTATAACCACTTATGCACTGGCCATTGAGCCATTCCATGTGGCTTCTATCCCTAATGTCCGTCACTATGTCGGGTGAAGACTTTGCCAATCATAGTCCACAAATAATACCTTTCCTTTTTTTCTTTTTTATTTAAACCCAATCCATCAGTGATATAAGAGTTATCAGTAAAGTCGAGCCAAGAAAATTCCACAAGACGAACGAAAAGGCAGAACTGGTTTTTTAGCTTGAAAGGCTGCGAAAATGAGTTTAGGCCTCTTTTTTTTTCAACCAATCATAACACATTGTGTTGCCAGAGAGATTTGAACTTTGAACCTCCCCAATGCAAGAGAAGCTCCCTCACACCTAGCTTGTGTTCCCATAAAGGAATCTCCACGTAACCCCACACCAACCTCATGATGTTTCCCTAAGAGGAGGAGCTTAGTGGTTTGTGTGAGTGGGTGTCAAAAAATTCTAAATCAAGATTGAAAACTCTATGCAGCAAATAGGCTATATGGTTCTCACTTTACGGATAACTCTATCATTTTGGAAGAATTATTTTCACCATCATCTTACTTCATTTCGGGACTGACGACTCATACATAAGAGAAAATGAAAATGGACGAAATTGCTAAAACCTTCTCCAAAATATATATGCTTCGCCAAAATTTTGGATGGATTTTCCAAGAATAGATGTTATTATGGATGAAACTATCCAATGCTCTTTAAGCATACGTGCACATTACTATAGATGAAGCTATCCAATGCTCTTCAAGCACAAACGACGAGCACAAACACCGTCCAAAGTCTCTCACTACAAGGACAAGGCATCGATTTTCACTTGGTAGGTGAGTCAAATGGCGCCACTTCGCACTCACTGCCTAGGCGCTCAAGACTTGGTGAGTGCAAATCGTGGTCTTCATTTACCACCATAATGCTAGTAGGCTCTCCATAACTACAAATAATTGCCACTACCAACTCCAATCCAACAATTACCAAATTAGGGTTTCATTCTCCAAATTTCTACGCTAAGCAAAACAAGGAAAAGTCCTACCTTAAGTATGTCATTCATGGTCAGTTTCGACATAAATTAATTCATTTTTGTTGAAAGTGCGACATGTCATCTTTTGATTGGTTTAGAATGATATAGACCTTTCATAATACCGTAGTAGGAAGGCAGGGTCGGCACTTTGGTGTCGAATAATTAATAAAAGTTCAAAAAGTAGGGGTCGGCACTTTCAAAAATAATTATTAAAAATTCGGCTATTAATAACTAACATTAAATTTTACTAGCAGCTAAACATTTTCCTTTGTTTTTTGTCTACAATTTTTGTTGACTTTATTTTTGTTGATTTCGACAAAACACTTGATAAATTTATTTATTTTTCCGGCATTTTTTTGGGGAATTATTTTCTGCCGACCCTGCCTTCCTACTACGGTAGATGAAACTATAAAATGATCAAACTCGGGTTATACACACATCTACATAAGAAACTCTTTGGAAGCCATGAAATGGTGGCTCAAAGACAACAAACGTTTTTCTTAACGCAAGAAATTGGCACGTTATATACGTTAATCCCAACATAAACTAGATGATGTTTTTTTGTTAGCTACTAATGTTTTAACCCTTAAAGGGCTGATGGAGATAGCAGATACAGTGGCGTATGTTTGACATTTGTTGAAAATAGAAAGTTCCAAATTGAGACCCCAATAGCTCATTAAAACCATGTCGACGTGAATTTTAACTTCGCTTCTGATACTAAACCCATAGGAGGTGTGGAACCATGCTAAATACAATGGAATATTGTTGTATAATAATGGTCAGAAAGGGCTCTCTAGACCTTTAAGGGTTAATCTTGCGTGTGATTCACCACATTTTTCTACTAGTGAATTGCCTCTTTACGGAGAAATTGTAATGGTATCGCTTTCATTCGAGTGAAATCACAGTAGGGCGGCCAAAATATGTAGTTACAACTTCAAATTTTAGAGTTTTTTGGCATTCAAAAAACTCTAATATCTATTTAAAAAGTATTTTTACATGAGGGGCTTAAGGATTATATTCCCTCCGTCCCACAAAAAGACCATGATATCAACTTAAGTTGTGTCCCAAAATAAAGCCATGATTTCTAATTGTAGTCATTCACCACCGGCAATTAAGCTTCGCGCGGGGCTCCGCACACACTTGACAAGTGACTCAGGGCATTGCAAACAATGTTGGCAGCTTAATTCATGGATTTTGATCATGCAGATAATAGATTATTGTCATGGATTTTGATCAAGTATATGCTTTCTGGCAGTCAAAACACTTACGCTATACTCACTTAATCCATGGATTTACACCACAACTCGCACCACAATCAACATACTCCCTCTGTAATCATGGGATTAAGTTTAATTCATGGATTTCAATGAAAACAAGGTCCTTTTGTGGGACGGAGGGAGTATAACACAATGTCAAAACTTTTGATATAAATTAGATCAATTTTTTTGATAATAGCATTTGGATCCAAATGTGTAATGTTATTGATAGTTAGAGCACCTCCGTTGCAACCCTCAACATGACCCGCAATATTTTGATACACTCCAAAAGAGGCTGGAAATAGTATATGAGGGCTCTGAAAGCATGAGGGCCTAGCAAAATATATGTAAGTTATGAAGGATCTTCTTCTAGATTGGATACCACATTGAATGGCCCATTTGATGTGACACATGGCAACGTGCAAGTGGTGTTCTCATTATATTTCGTGTGCACATGGAGAGTGTGGGGTAGGGTGAAAACACCCACACATATGACCTATAAATATTGATATGAAGTAAATAGTCATACATGTCTTGAGCTGAAATTTTTCCTTCTTATGTGGCTTGTGTAAACAAATGTGGAAGATTAGGTGTTCATATGCCATTGGTTAATTTCTTTTGTATAACTAGGCAACTACCCGTGCTTCTCTAAGGACATGACGACAAGCAATAGATGACATGAAGCATAGCCAGTTAACCCCTAAACATCCTCAAACACACATTTTGTTAAAATTGGACCATATTTCATTAAAACTAGACTACTAAACTCGAGAAGTGATGGGGAGTGATGCCCTTCTCAATAAAGATAGGTCCCCAATTTTTTTTACGATGTTTTCATTCCACAAATAAGAGCACTGTAGAAAAATTGGGGACCTAGTCCAGTTTTAACGAAATGTGTGTTCTCATCCCTCTCCAAATTCAGCAGTTTTGCAAAAATGCATCATAAATTGCAACTTAGAGGGATATTTTGCACTGGATGTATGAATAAAAGTTGTACATCATAAATTTAGATTCTATCCATACAGTTAGATTTGCAATTGCTATCTCCAATGTTTTGGTACAAAATTTGAAACTTAAAATTCAAAATTCTTTTGTAATTTGATTATGAATATTGACAATTTGTACATGGAATTTGTTGTGATTGGTTGAAATGTAAAACTCTAAGTGTAGTGATTTTTGGAGAACTTTTGGTTGCTTCATTTTATGAGTTGACTTTTTTAAAAACACTTTTACACTGAAATCATAGAAATTTTGGATGAATCACTACAACATAAAATGAGGCATCAAAATTTCACAAATCATCCCCTTTCTAATCGGATCACACATACATGAGCCTAACTTCCCATAAAACATATAGTAAAAAACCCACATTGCAAAAAGTCAATGACGGATGAGAAAATTGTGTTTGATTTTGGACATCGTCCACTTTCTGAACGGTTGGGCGCTTAGGGGTTAATCATGCAACACCACACTTAGCTCAACCTAGTGCCACAAACTCTTCAGACCAAAAGGTTATTAAACAACACTCTCCACCCATGATCTCACCAGTAGAAAAGGTGGCATTGCCAAGGGAGATGTCCAGGCAAGTAGTGCCCAATTCCACGCATGCATAGTGATTTTGCATGGGTATGTCCCCAAGGAGCGCCACCTTTTCTACTAGTGTCTTGTTGAAGTAGGATGATTGCGTGGGCTGAAGTTGCTCATAGCCAATGCGTATGAGCTAGTGTAGATGATGTGAATGGGCTGAAGTTGCATCTAGTGAAGTAGTAGTAGTTAGATGTAATGAGAATTGGTAGTCCTAAGTGATATGGGCTGACCTTAGTGTAGTAGGCGTTGAGTATGGGCTGATGTCCCATATGGTTTGCCAAGGGGACTCCCTTGGGTGTGCTACTAAAGAGGGGCAGCCCATGAGTAAAGGTTATCTCCTTCTTATGCATTCCTTGTGTTTGTGTGAAGCTTTGGCAATCTAATCTAACCTTCAATAGGTTATGGGCCCACTCATGTGTGTTGCGTGAGTGATAGACTAGATTGCTCATCGTGTGATGGTCGTGCGTTGGAGCGCTGATTTTGGAGTTTTGGAGCGCTGATTTTGAGCTTTGGAGGGCTGATTTGGACCTTTGGTGGGCTGACTTCGACATTGGGAGGTATTACAATCTTCCTATCTTTGTTCTAGGTGTTGGAGGGCTGAATTGCCACTTTGAAGCAATCATTTGGTGATTCGAAGTTTTTGGAGCACCTTGGAGCATTGTTGGAGTTATACACGTCCACAAGGGCTGATTTGGAGTTTTGGAGCTTATTGGAGCTTATTGGAGCTTATTGGAGTTTATTGGCTCAATTTGTGCTCAATTTGTGCACTTGTGATTTTGCAAGGCACTTTTATGGTTTGAGGCTCTAGGAGTGAGTCTACAATCTGATTTGGGCATTGCAATACTTGCACAAGGGTTTTGAATGTGTTTCATGCCCTTGGAGTGCTCAAAGTTGGAGTTTGGGTTAGTGAATGCACAAGAGGGCTGATTTGATCAATTTTAATGCAATTAGGATTTGAAGGGGCTGATTTGGCTCAATTTGCATTGATTTAGAGTCCTTGAGAAGCACAAGGGTGTCAATTTGGGTGCATTACATGTTGTGAGGCACTAGGGTGCTGATTTGGGTGCATTGGATCAAAGGAGTGCGCAATTCACTTAGTTAAGGTGTTGTGGTAACATCTTGGGCATTTGCATTGAGAAGCATCACGATTGAGTGTTGTGAGGTTGATGTGTAGCGCAAAGGTGCTGATTTAGTGTTTGGAATTGGTTTGGAGGCATTGGAAGCACATACGTGTGCAATTTGCTTCACAATTCACAAAATTGTCAAAAATTCATAAAAACAATTTTTCTTAGCTTTTTAGGGGCTGATTTTTGTAAGGGTACATACTTGAGTCTAGGAAATGGCCTCATTTGAGGGTGAGGGTCCCAAGGTTGTAGACAAGTTCGATGGTGTCAATTTCCACTTGTGGAAATTCAAGATGGAAATGGTCATGGCCAAAAAGGAATTGTGGGAGATAGTTGAGGGTAGTGAGGAACCTCCTCCTTTGTCTTCGGACGCTAGGGTGCGAATTGCATACACTTGGCGAGAGAAGAAGGCCTTTGCGATTCTTGCTCTCAATCTCTCGGATTCCCAGCTCTCTCACATTCGCTCGTGCAAGACTCCAGCCGAGGCATGGGCCAAGCTTTGCAACATTCATGAGGCAAAGAGCTTGGTCAACATTTTGTTCTTGAGGCGCAAGTTTTTCACCATCAAGATGGAAGAAAACGACGACATGTTGGCGCACATCAACAAAGTGAAGGCTCTTGCGGATCAACTCAACGGCGCGGACGTGAACATTACCGACGGTGATATTGTGATGACACTCCTCAAGAGTTTGCCGCCGTCGTACGAGTATCTTATCGTTGCTATGGCGAGTAGGCCCATTAATGAGCTCACACTTGATTATGTGACATCACGGTTGTTGCATGAACTCTCACGGCGCAAAGAGAACGAGACTCGTGTCGATAGCACGGCACTTATGGCAAAGCAATCCAAGAGCGGTGCGAGTGGGAGCTCTACCGAGAAGGTATGCTACTATTGCGGTAAGAAGGGCCACTTGGCAAAATTTTGCTACAAGCGCAAGAGAAATGAGGAGAGTGCTAACAACACAAAAGTCAACGACACAGGGGATGAGTATGCATTTATGACTAGCCATATGTGTTTTAGTGATGAGATGAGTGATGGCCAGGACGAGTATGCAATGATGGCAAGCAACGTGTCATGCAACGGTAGTGTGATAGATTGGATTGTTGATTCGAGAGCCATGAGTCACATGGCGCCCAATAGGAGTTATTTCCAATCATATCACCTCATTTCTCCAAAGAATGTCATTTTGGGTGATGATACGGTACTTCCAGCCGTGGGTAAAGGATCCATCGTTGTAGACACCGAGGATAAGGGTCGTGTGAAGACAATTACCATCCAAGATGTCCTCCACGTTCCCAAGCTGAAGGCAAATCTCTTATCGGTGCGGCATTTGGTGATGAAGCATTTGCAAGTGGAATTTAGCGACGAAGGGTGTTTTGTGTTGTCTCCAAGTTGTGAGGAGGTTGCCATTATACACGAAGTCAACGGCTTGTATCAAATCAAGTTTTCGAAGATGCACAGGGCTGAATCGGCGACGTTGGTGCAATCGAGTTCAAACGTGGACAAGCTGGCGTTGTGGCATCGTCGACTCGGGCATTTGAATGTCAAGAGTGTCAAAGCACTCCGTGGAATGGTAAGTGGCATGGATCTTGCTCAATCACACGTCGGGCCTAATTCATTCACATGTGAGGGTTGTATTGAAGGCAAGCAACAACGCTCACCGTTTCCAGTTGATGGGGCAACTCGTGCAACCAAGGTACTTGAGATTGTGCATTCCGACGTGTGTGGTCCCATGAAGACCACTTCTATTGGGGGTTGCAAGTATTTTGTGACGTTCATTGATGACTTTTCGAGGAAGATATGGTTGTATCCGATCAAAGCAAAGAGCGAGTGTTTTGAGAAGTTCAAAGAGTTTAAGGCGTTGATTGAGAAGCAATCGGAGCACAAGATCAAGGTATTGCGATCGGATAATGGCGGCGAGTTCATGTCCAACCAATTTGGAGATTTCTTGAAGAAAGAAGGCATTGCTAGGCAAACTACAACGCCGTATACGCCACAACAAAACGGAGTTGCGGAGCGTGCAAATCGAACGATTGTGGAGATGGCGAGGAGTATGTTGCATGCTCAAAATTTGGGTTTGGACCTTTGGGCGGAATCTGTGGTGACTGCGGTGTACACACGCAACCGATGCCCGACGAGTGCGGTTCAAAACATGACACCAGAGCAAGCGTGGAGTGGGAGGCCACCCCGCGTGGAGCACATGCGCACGATTGGATGCATCGCATTTGCAAAGGTATCCGATTCTCAAAGAACCAAACTTGAGGCCAAGGCAACAAAATGTGTGTTTCTTGGATATTGTGAAGGTACCAAGGCGTACAGGCTCATGTTGCTCGACACCAAGAAGATCATTCCAGCTCGTGATGTGACATTTTACGAGGATTCAAAGGTTGAAGACAATTTGGACGATGGTCCAAGTGGGAGAAGTGGCGATAAACCGGTGATTGTGGACCAATCTTCCAAATCTCCCGTTATTGATATTGTTGATGAAGACGAAGGTGACGAAGATGGCGGTGATGAAGAACATATATTTGAACGTCACTTGAAGACGAAGAATGGTGAGAAGAAGGCACAAGCAACGGCGGTTGAAGACAATTCATCCTCGAGCGATCGACGTTATCCAGAGAGAAATCGTAGACCACTTGGCGAGTGGTGGAAGAATCATATTCTCCCTTAAGGTGAGGAGGAGCATGCAAACGTTGCACTTTTAGATGCTCCTTTGACAATTCGTGAAGCTATGAGTTGTGATGATGCAAACAAGTGGGAGCAAGCCATGCAAGAGGAGTACAAATCCTTGATGGACAATGGCACTTGGGAATTGACTCCCCTCCCCAAGAATCGCAGCGCTATCGGTTATAAGTGGGTATTTCGTGCAAAGAGAGATGCAACGGGTGATGTGGTTCGTTATAAAGCAAGATTGGTGGCAAAGGGCTTTTCATAAATTGAAGGTGTTGATTTTCATGAGACCTTTGCACCAGTGGTGAAATTCACCATTATTCGATGCATTCTAGCAATCGGGGCTGCCATGGATTTGGAAATGCATCAAATGGATGTCAAAACGGCATTCTTGAACGACGAGTTGGAGGAGGACATCTACATGGTGCAACCCGAGGGATTTGTGCAACGAGGTAATGAGAACCTTGTTTGCAAGTTGAACAAGTCATTGTATGAGTTGAAGCAATCTCCATGGGCATGGTATCAAAAGATTGACACCTTTCTTGTTCATATCGGGTTCACAAGGAGCATCGCTGATCATAGCTTGTATTTCATGCAAAAGGGACAACATGTGGTCATCGTGATCATATATGTGGATGATTTGATCATCCTTGCAAGTTGCATGAGTTCTTTGAAGGCATTGAAGGCAATGCTTGAGAATGAGTACGAGATGAGTGATCTCGGTGAGTTGCACTTTTGTCTAGGAGTTGAGTTTGTGCAAGATAGGGCAACACGCACCATAACTATGAATCAAAGCAAGTATGTTATGGATGTGCTCAAATGCTTTGGTATGGAGGATTGCAAGCCGGTTGGCACTCCATTGGACGTGAATTCGAGGCTTGTGAAGCTCACGGATGAGGAGTATGCATTAGAGGCTCAATCTATGGTGGATGTGCCATACAAGCAAGCTGTAGGGTCATTGATGTATGCAATGATTGCAACAAGGCCTGACCTTGCATTTCCAATCAGCGTTGTGAGTCAACACATGGCAAGACCGGGTTCAAGTCATTGGGTTGCAGTCAAGAGGATCATGCAATACTTGAAAGGCACAAGTGATGTGAAGTTGTGTCTGGGAGGTGACAACATTGTGTTGAGTGGCTATTGCGATGCGGATTATGCGGGTGATACCAATGATTGTAGATCATTACGGGTTACATGTTCAAAGTTAGATCGGGGGCCGTTTCATAGAATAGCAAGCGCCAACAAACCACGGCCACGTCAACGGTTGAGGCGGAGTACATGGCGACGAGCCACGGTACGAAAGAGACCATTTGGCTGAGGCAACTAATGGCGGATGTGAGATGCTCTCAAGAGGAGGCTACAACAATCATGTGTGACAACCAAGGGAGTATGTCATTGGCGAAGAATCCAACGCATCATTCACGAACAAAGCACATTGATGTGCAATATCACTTCATTCGAGAGAAGTTGGAGATGAAGGTGATAGAGTTGAAGTATTGTCCAACGGAACAGATGGTGGCGGACGTGCTCACGAAGGCACTTGCGAGGGATCGACATCAAAGACTAGTAGTGGCATTTGGGCTCCAAGGCTTTGGCTATTCGCAAAGTGGGAGTGTTGAAGTAGGATGATTGCGTGGGCTGAAGTTGCTCATAGCCAATGCGTATGAGCTAGTGTAGATGATGTGAATGGGCTGAAGTTGCATCTAGTGAAGTAGTAGTAGTTAGATGTAATGAGAATTGGTAGTCCTAAGTGATATGGGCTGACCTTAGTGTAGTAGGAGTGGAGTATGGGCTGATGTCCCATATGGTTTGCCAAGGGGACTTCCTTGGGTGTGCTACTAAAGAGGGGCAGCCCATGGTAAAGGTTATCTCCTTCTTATGCATTCCTTGTGTTTGTGTGAAGCTTTGGCAATCTAATCTAACCTTCAATATGTCTTGCTCTGTGGTAATGTACCGGCGAACTTTTGAGATTTAACCCTAAAAAACAAAAGATTCATAGTTTAACCCCTAAAGGACCAGAGTGTTTTTCCTCCAAAAACACTCCAATGCTGCCATTTTTACTCCCCCATGCAAAAAATTGAAAAAAATATTATTTTTTACCTTCTAACTGTAAGATCTTGTCCTAAACTACTTGAAAAACATACACAACAAATTTCGTTGATTTTGACCGCACGGATTGCAAGATAATTGAGTTTGATGGAAAAAAAACACCCCAGAAAAACACATGCCCGAAAATTTCAGATGCGTTTGACCATGGCTACATCAAAAAAAACCTTGTTACCGAAATCAGTTGCACTTCACTTTCACATTCTATATGATGTTACTTAGTTGTGTACCAATTTTCGTTGCGTTTGGAGATGTTTAGAATGTTGAAGAACACCTTGCACTTGTTGGGGGTTTAAAAATTCAGAAAAGACTATATGTTTTTGGAATTGCAATATTTTTTTACTTTCTTTATTTAAAATACGAATCCGAGTGGTGAAACACAAGTACATTCCACCCTCTATAGAATGGCGAAAAAAAAATTGAAAAAAAAAAATCTCCAAGTTTTAGAAGACATGTAGCACATTCTCTAAGAATTTTGGGGGTTAGGGGGGAAATAAAGGGTGGAGGAAGGGAATTGAAGTGCCAACCCATTTCAATGTTCATGACCCCACTAACTCTCAAGGTGTACTGCCATGTGGCAGTCCCTCATTGGACGTTTTTTATTTTTTATTTTTTATTTTCAAAATTTTAAATAATATTTTTAATTATAAAATTGAAATTTTAGTTTAAAATAATGTTTTATAATTTAAAAGACTAATTTTCAGTCTAAAATAATATTTTTTATTTATAAAAATTTATTTTTAAATTTAAAAAAATAAAAAAATAAATTGATTTTTTTTTAATGAGTTTGGAAAATGGGGTGGTCTTCAGCCCCCCACAGTCCACCCCATTTTCCACACGCCGCCCATCTTGTTGCCCCCCCTAAAATTCAACTATTTCTCTATTGTCCCGCTGCCCTTTCTCCCGGAAAAAACACATTTCCCCTCATAACTTTCACATATGGTGTTGTAATTCAAAAAAAAGAATCCCCATTTTCGTGGAACATTGGGGAATCTACTATTAATTTTCCTTCAAAATTTGATTAAAAATGTGTTCACCGGAACCTATCCGATTCTCTAAATGTCCTAGTTAGGACACTTGGTCCTTTAGGAGTTTAAAATGACAAACTCAATCGATCATATTGTAAAAAATATGATTCAAATGAGACAAAATTTTATATCACCATATAAAAAGTACTCAATAAGAAAAGCACAAGGTCCAATTGGCACTTTTTGTCCTTTACGGTTAAAGTCAAGCATGATAATGCGAGCGCTGGACATATCACATCACAAATACTTGTTCAGAAGTTTTTAGAGTGCCAACTACATTATTGAGAGAGTCAACGACATTGTGGTACAGTTGGCAACCAATCAAGCTCATTGCGACCTGATTTTAAAAAAAAGAACAGTACAGTAGCATGCACATTCGATTGATTGCTTTGTGTAATGCACTTTGTGTAATTTATGACCCTTTTCTCACACGGTTGATGGGAAATGTTTGAACAGGAGTACCTCCATGAGGTAGTCCAAACGAAGGAACAGAATTCCAGCCATTTTGCGGCCAGCCGGCCTGAATCAAGAGTTCGTTCGTTTGCGACCCGGGCCCCACACAAAAGTTCAGTAATGGGAATCATACTTGTCAGGTGAATAGTAACTCCATGTAAATCATATGGCCATAATTTCTCATGACATTCGGTAGCTCCACTCACATGGGTTGTCTTAGAGCATCTCCACTAGCACTCTAGATACTGCTCTCATTGGCTATGGAAAAATGGATGAGACTGGGTTGGTGAACAATTTATTTGGTCCGTGACACTGGATAATCCAGTGAAAATCAAGGCCCTCGAAATCACTCTTGCTAGTGTATCTTCTCTTTTTAATTGCACATTGTGATTGCACAATCCATGCGTGGTGACTTCTCATGGCCCATTCACATACACCAATGTTGCATGCGTTAGGTAACTTTGAAGGAATCTGTTGTCAACCAAGAAATATAAAATACGCAATTAGAAATTACTCTAATGCATGATAGAAAGGAACGCAACGCAAAAAAAGGAGCATGGCTTTACTTGCAGCACTGTAATGCAGTTGCACAGTGCCTGAATATAAGTTGCAGCAAGAAAAAGATAAGGCTTTGAATATTTTTATTTCTCGGTTTTTGCCTTCTTTCATTTCGGGAACGCAAATGCAACTGCGGCAGGGGCTTGGTGTGAATGGGCCATGAGCACTGCCTCACTTACTATTTTCAAGGGTCTAATCGAGTGATGTTGGTCGAGGAACTACATGCCTGGTGAGGTCTGACTTTTTGGATGTCCTTCAGAGTGCAATCCAGAGTGCTAGTGGAGATGCTCTTAGAGCTTCATATGCTTCCATCCTTTGTCTATTGCATGCCCTTGCCACTTGCCCCTGCTTTGCTACTAATGGGGTTGATGAAATGCTGAGGTATATTCTTCATCATTTTGTTGAGGTGGGGACAGTCTCTATGTTTCCCGGGGAGTGCACTCTTTTATATGTGTAAGGAATCACGTGAGTGCACAAGAGGGGGATTAATTTGAACACTACTGTACTATGTATACATACAATAAACATATTTAGGGCTAAAAATAGAGTTGTATATTACATTATACATATATGCATGAAAAAATATAAGAATATTCTAACTGTACAAGGGGTATTTTAAAGGGGGTCATGAACGCACACGATTCCAAGGTTTAACAAAGAGTGCACCCCCCGAGCTATGTTTACTACTAAACATTATGTTTAGTCACCCCCTCTTCTCCAAGTCCAAGTGCGTGTAGCATAAGAACATCCCCACCCTTCTCCCTCAATTTACCCCTTGACCATCGCATTCAAAATTTGGTGTCACAAACTATCGTCTTCACACCCTTGATTTTCTATGTGATGATTTCTTAAATTAGCTATAGAGAGCGGACGTATCACTATATCCGATGCTCATATTCTGCGACTCTCTTACCCGCCCTAAAAAATCAACATTAAATACAAACAATTTTCATTCACTGTTTAGAGTCAACTGCGAATTCAATGACAAAATGCGGATGCTCTAAGCTATAAGGAAACAATACTAGAAAAATGAGTGTCCGAAATAGCACAAATAATAACAGTTTCTTGTTGCTTAGTATAGTCACTTTGAATGTCTAGATCATTGTTCGGGAAGAACCGGCGGTTAGTTACATGTCAACCGGTTGATTTTCTAAAATAACTAGTTAAATCTCAAGAATAAAAACAAAATATTGGACGAAATAACTAAAAATAGTTATATTTAGTATTTATAGAATAAATATATAGGATATATTCTTTAAAAAACCGGTTGGTTTGGGAGAATAAAGGAAACTGACTGGTTGGCTCAAAAAGTATCCTAACACTGGTCTAGACAATGTACGGGGGATCCGACAGTTAGTGTAAAATTCGCCAAATTAAATTCGCCAAATTAAAACTCATACTTTTAGGCTAAAATCCAGAATTTTTTTGTGATACTCGGGTGTTACCTAGGTGACACATAGGTAATAACCGGATGACTTCTTGTATTTAAACCGGTTGTTAGTGGAAAATATTGGATTTTTCTGGTTCCCTCGGAAAACTCCCCGTTCAGTGGGTCTAGATTTGGATGGTGGGTTAACACAACTCCGTTAATGGTGCCACATAGGACTATATGCTGCAACGATGAATCGATTACCTCACACATAAAGTTACCGATTGTCTTTACTGCATAGTTGATATTATCCCAAGATGGGAAAATTTTGGAAGTGTGAATTTGCTGAAATGTCCGCCCACTTTTTCAAATTCGCAGTAGTTTGGGTTATCATGTCTTGTAGAGAGAATTAAACATGGCACTTCAAATAACATTCAATAGCTTGTAGTGGCTCTGCCCTTGCGCCACAGTAGATGGTGCAACATATTTCACACCCAACAAAACCAAATCAGTAACTAAGTGGACATGTGAAGTCCCAAGATGCTTTCATGAAAGAAAGGCAGAGAGCATGAAGGCTACTGAATGTTATGTTCGCAGGAGTGGTTCCTATCTATTCGTGTGTTTACATTTGCCAATCATGGCCCAACATTTGTCCTCTCACTAGTAGGAAATGTGTCGTTTTTCACTTACTATAATTGAAAAAGGAATGAAACCGCGCCAGGCACATGTGGGGCACATGGGTTGTGTCAATGCTGGTGAGTGGTGTTGGTTAAAAGATGATAGAAATATAAGTATAATATTCAGCCACTGTTCATTGTTCTCACAAAAGGAGGAATGAAAGACAACAAGTCTGCTACTAGTGCCTGAAAATCATAAGGTTACTTCACATTTGGAGTGTTGAATTCGAAACCATTTTAGGGTCGATTTTTTTCCCATTCATAGATTTACTATAACTATTTGTTTTTATTTTTATTTTTATTTTCTTACATCATAATTTACTATGTTTTCATAAGGTTTTTTAGCCCTTGCAAGGGTTCACCCTTTTGCTCTCTGTATGAAAGATAAAATAGTCAAAACATGTGATTCTTGAGGTGGGGCGGACTTCCAACTCTCCACCATCATTCTTTAACTAAAGAATTATGTGGCATATCCAATATTCAAGAATCCACTACAACGATTCTTGTGCAACAATTCTTATTCCTAGGTACAGCTTACAAGGGCTATAGAACCTTATGTTATTGGTAACAATTCTTATTCCTAGGTACAGCTTACAAGGGCTATAGAACCTTATGTTATTGGTAACAATTCTTAATCCTAGGTACAGCTTACAAGGGCTATAGAACCTTATGTTATTGGTCATCTGCTTTTACTATTTCTTTTCTTCTCATGTTTGGATGTCGAAAGTCCAGTGCCATTTTGGACTTTCTACTATATTGTACAGTACACAATTTTGCTTAGAGCATCCGCACCCATGCCCTCCTAGAGTCTGGTACACGCAATAACTAGATGAAAAATGCTAAGGGCCTTTCAAAAATGCCTCTTGACCCTCAATCTTAGCGTGTTAAGAAATGGTCCTTCAAATTTAAGTTTAGTTAACTATATCCCACATTCTTTTTGTGATTAATCCATTGACTATTTGATGTGCACTTTTGGTGTTAGAGGGTGGGGGAGTGTAAGTTCAAGGGCTCTTCAAATGTAAATGAATAATTTTAGCAAGTCAACTTTAGCGTGCATGGGTGGAGATGCTCTTAGATGAATCAAAATTTGATCCCTGCAAATGGACTATAATTATGCTTCAGAAGGTTACAACGAGGAACTTTTGCTTGAAATTTACAAACACCAAAACATTAATTTCTTGGCTCTAACCATAGGGAAGAGGCATTGCAGGGACACCCATTTTCATGGACTAAACATCACTGTAGCAAATATATTCCATCCATGATTCCACTGAAATGTATTCTAGTCCTTCACCTGTTCTATTCCAGTCAAAGCTCCTCGTAGCGTAGCTGCTACTTTAATTTTTTGGGCACAAATGAAAGTAAATTTCATTGCACACCAAAACGTTTACATACAGATTGAATGTCATCATCATGTGCAGAAGTTCTTGCCACCGACTGTAAGAAGTGTCACACCCAATGCTATGCAACTCATCAATGCAGTTACATGTGCAAATTGATAATGGTATTGCATTCTTGTTTTTCTTTTTTCTTTTTTTCTTTTTTTTGAAACAAATATTTTATTATTATTGCATTCTTTCAAATACAATTGAGTGGTTTTGCATCATAAATTCCTGCAAATGATTGTGACCTTATCAAAGTCATTCTATCTCTTTCTTACTCAATGGTACGAATCCCGCTTAGGTACTCTCACCTTTCTGTCTCAGTGGCCAAAATTATTTTCTTAGCGCGCTTTACTTGATCTTTTGTTTCTTCTTCGACTGTGTCTTTGCCACCACTGCCGACATTTGTGTCATTCAACTCTACTAAAGTGTCATCTGCAGTAGCAGTTTCCTGCTAATTCCCACTGACATTACACTAGCATAATATTATCCATATCAATGCTTTTAGGACGACATTGCATTCACAAATTCACTCCCGTTGTCCGTTTCCGTATACTGTAGTACCATAGCTGGGTCGCCATAAAATAATTCAAAAAATAAAGAACATAAAAAATCGGAAATTATGAGGACAAAAAACAGATTTAGAAAAAAAAAAATCAGCTATATTTTGCTATTTCTAAGCTATTTTGGGTCATTTTGGACCATTTTTAATCATCTTTTGCTCATAAACGAAAACCAAGAAATTCTTTTTTCTGAGGATCAAACCTTATTTTTCAAAAAATATTAAATATTCATTCATGGAGTGGCGATCCAGCTATGGTACTAAGGTACCCATTTTCAACAATGTCCGAACCTGCACATTACTGTCACATTTGTGTTATTTCGGTCAACATTTCTACAAGTGTAATGGGCTCTATTTATGACATGTGATTATTTGATGTCTGAACTGACACATTTCAATCACATTTGTGTTATTTCTGTTGACGTTCTACTAATGAACCTGTTGCCGCAACCTTTTTTATCTCATCCAAATTTAGAGCATCCAATTGTTGCTATTTCACTATACCATTTTTCAAGTTCATGTATTCACAAAATTGAGTACACTAATGTTCACGAATGATGGGCCATTCATACCAGACCCTTGCCGCACTTGCGTTTGCATCATACAAATGTTGAAGGGCAACTTCCACAAACACTAAACAATTTGCAACGCTTGTCAGAGTTCAATTTGTCTTCTCTAAAATTCAGCAGATACAAGTACTTTCCTCCAACGCAAACAATAGCTCGCTCCTCTAATTTGTGTCTACGACAATAACTTACATGCATTCCTATCACTGTAGTAGATTGTATAAAATAATAATTTGTTTTCACTCCCAAGTTTGTGGGAAGCTATCTGTTAGATTTAAGAAAGATAATGTGCACAGAAGGTAAACAATAAACAAAGTTTATTGATATGTGACTTGCCACCCAACCATAGAAGTGAGATATTGTCCTATAGACAACGATATCTCTTTCACCCTCCAAGCCACACTTATAGTTCTAGTTCTCTTAAATTACTAGAGTCCATTAATTTGGTTGTTGAGAATGATCCCTCTACTTTGACTGAAGCATTAGCAAGAGAAAATGGTGAGAAGTGGAAGGAAGCAATTCTATCTGAGTACAATTCATTGACAGAGAAGCAAACTTTTAAGTTACTCATGTGGTAATTAAGTTACCCATGAGGGAACTGATAGACCAAGGGTCTATGCCTAAGTTACTCATATGGTAATTAAGTTACTTATGAGGGAACTGATAGACCAAGAGTCTATAACTCCAAGTTAGTTAGAACACCAAAGTAATAGTCTAGTTAGTCTGTACATATTCTAGGTATGTAGACAGACGGTACTAGAACTGTAAGTGTGGCTTGGAGGGTGAAGGAGATATCGTTGTCTATAGGACAATATCTCACTTCTATGGTTGGGTGGCAAGTCACATATCAATAAACTTTGTTTATTGTTTACCTTCTGTGCACATTATCTTTCTTAAATCTAACATGGTATCAGAGCTAGGTTGATTGAAGGAGAGAGTAGAGAGTTGAATTGGGTTTTGATTTGATTCATAGTTAAACCTGGGATTGGCCCCCATAGTCTCAAAGTTGTTGGCTACATTGACGAGTGCAAGTTAGCATGGCTAGTTCTAGCAGTGGAACTAGTTTCTTGGACAAGTTTGGTGGTCAGGGATTCAATTTATGGAAATTGAGGATGATCTATTTCTTGAAGAAAGATGGGTTGTGGAAGTTGGTAAGTGGTGAAGAACCAATGCCAACTCGCGTTGCAAGTGACACACCAATTGGAAATGTCCAAGAAAAGAGTGGAGAAGGGGGAGCCAACAATGTTGGTACTGTTAGTGATAACAGTAAGACTAAGTGGTTAGAACGTGATCAAATAGCCCTCTCTACTGTTGTCTTCTATCTCTTAGATGAGCCACTCCATCAGATCACTCATTGTAACACCGCTAAAGAAGCATGGGATGAGCTTTGTCACATTTATGAAATGAGTGATATGCATTCAAAGAGGCTTCTCCAAAAGGAGTTTTGGTCCTTCAAAGTCAATGAGTTTGAGAGTATGGCAAGTGCCATAGCCAAATTTAGATCATTGGTTGATCGTTTGGCAGGAGTGGGAGTCATTTGCAATGACGAAGATAAAATTAATGTGCTTTTAAATTTGTTACCGGATTCGTGGTTAAGTTTCACTAACATTCATAGTAATGAGAAGAATCTATCCTACCTTATTGGTAAGATTCTACAGGAAGAACAAAGATTGATTGTTTTCTCTGGTGAAACTAAAGATACCTCAAGTACCTTACTAACTGTGACAAAAAGTGGTCAATTTAAGAAGTCTGGTCACTCTGGTGCATTTAAGGGTAAGTGCTTCAATTGTGGTAAACATGGCCACAAAGCTTCCCAATGCAAAGAGAAGAAAAAGAAGAAGTCTCATGGTAAAGACAAGAAGGCAAAGAGGGTAACCATGAGGGTAAAAGTGTCGTACCTGACAAGACTAGAAGATCGGAGAGAAGATCATAGAGTCCTACCTTACTAATGATAGATACATGTCTTGTAAGAGAAGATGATGATGTTTGGTACCTTGACTCTAGGGCTACTCGCCATGTCACGTCTCACAAAGATTGGTTTATAGAGTACAAAGTGTTACCCAAAGGAAAAACTGTCTTTGTAGGGAATGATAATGAGTGTGAAATCAAGGGAGTAGGTACCATTCCAATCATGTTGAATAATGGTAAATTGAAAAGGACGCACTAAACACATTGAGTGTAGGTGTCATTTCATTAGATCCAAGGTTAAATCTAATGAGGTGGAGTTTGTTTATTTGGGTACAGACCAAATGGTGGTAGATACATTCACCAAAAGCCTACCTAAGGCTAAATTTGAGTATTGTAAGAGTAGACTTGGAGTTCTACCTATCAAGTCACTCAAGAGGAAATTAGAAGACTTAGAGTAGTACTAAGTTATAGTAAATAATGTGGCACTGCATTATTATCTACTTTAGGTGGTTCTAACTATGGGGGAGTGTTGGAATTAAGTTACTCATGTGGTAATTAAGTTACTCATGTGGTAATTAAGTTACTCATGACGGAACTGATAGACCAAGGGTCTATGCCTAAGTTACTCATATGGTAATTAAGTTACTTATGAGGGAACTGATAGACCAAGAGTCTATAACTCCAAGTTAGTTAGAACACCAAAGTGATAGTCTAGTTAGTCTGTACATATTCTAGGTATGTAGACAGACGGTACTAGAACTGTAAGTGTGGCTTGGAGGGTGAAGGAGATATCGTTGTCTATAGGACAATATCTCACTTCTATGGTTGGGTGGCAAGTCACATATCAATAAACTTTGTTTATTGTTTACCTTCTGTGCACATTATCTTTCTTAAATCTAACACTATCTGCTACACCGCAAGTGCAGCAACTTGGCTGGTGTGAATGGGCCATGAACACTGCACTTTTTCATAATAGGCAAGCCTTTTCAACAACTAGGGATGTTGACTTACTTTTTTGCTTTGAAAATGTGTATCAATTTTATCATCGAACGGAAAAATATTTGCATAAAATTGCATTATTCATGGGCTCTTTCTCTCCACACGAGAAAAAAATACGCCGTTAGCAAATGTATACCAAATCGCTTAACTTCACTGTTTAAGGTGCCTCTACCTTATTTTATTCACTTCTAAACTTGCAACAGTGAGGATAGTGATAATTTCCTTCATTTTCTTCTATTTTCCTTCTTTTTATTTTTATATTTTACACTAGATATTCTCAAATTTTGAGGGCTTAGATTTGGACGGTCCCACTGCAAATTCGAGGGTCCCCAGATGCCGCTTGTCATGAATAGAACCAACAAATGGATTCCAGAATATTCCCATTTTAATTCTGTGTGAGCCTCACGGCCTTTGGCATACTGGGCTGAATTCATGCTCAATTATTGAAGGCTAAAGTCTATAAACTCAGACTCAAAAGCTTATGCTCAAAGACCAACCTGTCACATCTTTGGAAATGTGGAATATTTCTCCATCAATGATTAATATGAATAGATTTTTCAGGCCACCCACATGCAAAATTAAGCTAGGTTTGCATGTCCATCTTTTAACCCCTAAAGGACCAAGGATTCGTGGTTTTAAAATGACAAATTCAATTGATCACATTGTGAAAAGGTAGAAATAAAAGGGAACCCAATTTTATATCACCGGAAGATATAAAAACAAAGAAATTTGAACAAGAGGAAAGTCCACAAAGGACCTACTAAAAAACATGAAGATCAATTTGGGCTCCTTCGTCCTTCATGGGTTAACCCCTAAACGCCTGGGAGGTCAAAATCTGGCTTATGAATGTAACTCACTATTCAATTCTAAGTGCCACATCGATGATTTCTATCCAATTCTTTTTGTGAAGGATTTTGCTTGTTCATGCCACCTACTCAAGCTAAATTCAAATCATTCAAGCTATTTTTGGATTTTACATGGGGTCCCAACCACAAAAGAGTCGTAAAAATGGTTCAACGCGTAGTGTATTTTGGATTTCTCTGCTTGTTCTACTTAAACTAAATTTAGGCCATGAAATTGAGTTCTATTGCATTTGAACCTAATCCCTAAACGTCCTCACTCCTCTCTAGATTTGGACAATTTCAAAGATGTCTTATAAAATGTAAGTAAGAGGGATATTTTGAACTTGATATATGAATAAAAGTTGTATATTAAGAATTTTTGATTCTATCTATACAGTTATATCTATGTTTGTTACCAATATTCTTGTATAAATTTTGAAACTTAAAATTCAAAATTCTTTTGTATTTTGATTACAAATAAGATATTGACAATTTGTACATGAAATTTGTTGTGATTGGTTGAAATGTAATACTTTAAGTGTAGTGATTTTTGGAGATTTTTCGGTTGCTTAGTTTTATGAGTTGACTTTTTTAAGAGCACTTTTACACTAAAATATTCAAAATTTTGGGTGAATCACTACAACATAAAATGAGGCTAAGATCATACATGTATGAAGCTAACTTCGCATAAAATATATAGTAAAAATCCCATGCTGCAAAAAGTCAATGACAGATGAAAAAAATGTGTTTGATTCCGTACATTTTTCACTTTCTGGACGGTTGGACGTTTAGGGGTTAACTAACAAAAAGAAGCTTGCCAAGTCTAGTTTTTTTCTCCACTTTGAAATTTTGAAAAAAATTGAAAATTGAGTGTTTTATTGCAATTACAAGTTCGATGGGTATTACCTTGGTGTAGTATAAAAAATCTAAATTTAGATACATGGATGATTTTCATTTACTAAACTTTTCTTCATTGTAATTTGCACCTTTGGTAAAAAAAATTGGAATTTTTGAGTAAATTTTGTAATTGATATGAATTTTCTTTACAATCACCTCAAAAAATCATGGTAATTTTAAATTTTCACCAAAAATTATGAAAAATTCATTGTGGCTTCATCTACTAAAAATATAAAGTTGAATTCTTGTTTTTTTTATAGTGACAAATTTGAGTGTGACAAGTAAAGCATGATCCATGGTCATAGGCCCAACCTTTAGGGGGTAGCAACTAGAATGTATGTAGGAATGGGAGCCAATGGCATGTACTAATTAAAGAATTAGCAGAATTTTTGTTTTAACCCTTTAACGTCCCGATTCAACATTGCTTACAAAGAGTCGCTATAAATGTTTGATGAAAAAAAAAATGGAGTTGATGTACAAAGCAAAGTTGTATATGTCAATGTGAAGATGACATTTGTACAGTTGGATGTTTCATAATTTTTATTAATAATTTAAGTTCATTTTGCAAGGTTTTCTCTTGAAATTCAGTTAAAAGTCCCAATTAACTCAAAAAAATTAGAAAATATTATAATGAAATTGGAATAACATGCACTACGAGATGGTATGGTTTCCATTATTTAATTCTACTTATTTTGGAAAATCATGGTTTAGGTCTTACTCACTTTTTGAATTGAAAATGAAACTTGACATAAACCAATGCTGTTGTTTTTCAAAAAATCACAATATCTTATTTTGAAAATCCATACCGAACAATGATAATCAACTAGCACAAGAACCAAGAGAAATTCGGATGGATGAAAACTACCCATGTATGTAGTAAGATGTTCATCATCCACATAGTGGACACAGGCGCCTCAAAAGGATAATCTGACATTTTCAGCATGCCTGGATATAGTGACCATTGGAATGGACGCTCCGCCGTCTCAAATAATTGTGTACAATGGGGTCCAACATGGAATGGCGTTTTTGGTTTCGCAGTGAGAAATGTTTTAGTACTGCCAACTTTGGAAGCCTCCCGAGAGCTTAAAAATTGGTATCTTACCACGAAATTTTTACCAGAGACTCATCTTTAAGTTAATTATATGTATGCCAAATTTCAAGGCCGAAAGATTCACCCAAAAAAAGTTATTCAGAATCTACCAACATTGGTAGCTGTGGTAATTGTTTCACTGCTGCCAACTTTGACAGCCTCTCGAGAATGGAATTTTTTTTTCCTTACTTTGGTTTTTTTTTTGTAGAAACCAGTTTGTGTTAGTAATATATGGTAAAAATATCAAGTCTAAAATATTAGTAAAAAAAAAGATATTCCCAATCTACCAACATGTGTAGTTGTGGGATACAATGGGGAAACCATTTCATTCCTACCAACTTTGAATACTGCCAACTTTGAAAGCCTCCCGAGAGCTCAAGAATTGGTATTTTACCACGAAAGTTTTACCAAAGAAATATCTTTAAGTGAATTATATGTATGCCAAATTTCAAGGCCAAAAGATTCACCAAAAAGAAGTTATTCCTAATCTACCAACATAGTAGTCAAAGTTGGTAGCAATGAAATGGTTTCCCCCATTGTTTCCCACAACTACACATGTTGGTAGATTGGGAATATCTTTTTTTTTACTAATCTTTTAGACTTGAGATTTTTACCATATATTACTAACACAAATTGGTTTCTACCAAAAAAAAACCAAAGTAAGGAATTTTTTTTTCCATTCTCGGGAGGCTGTCAAAGTTGGCAGCAGTGAAAAAAATTCCACAGCTACCAATGTTGGTAGATTCTGAATAACTTTTTTTGGGTGAATATTTCGGCCTTGAAATTTGTCATACATATAATTAACTTAAAGATGAGTCTCTGGTAAAAATTTCGTGGTAAGATACCAATTTTTGAGCTCTCGGGAGGCTTCCAAAGTTGGCAGTACTAAAACATTTCTCACTGCGAAACCAAAAACGCCATTCCATGTTGGACCCCACTGTACATTTTGGCTTCAATTGGCTGTTTGTTTGTAGTCTCATAATTCAAAATGGCCCCTGATTATCGATCACTGCGGGTCCAGTTTGTTACTACTGATTGACAAGGTCAGAGTCTCTCTATGAGGCATGAATAGACTAACTATAGTGGATGGCCTATATACCAACGTTTTAAGCTTTTCACGCAAATTTAGTTCTGGTATAGAATTAGAAGCTTTCAATGGACACCTGCTTTAAATTCTCAAGGGGTCTTCCTAGGGTGTCCAAAATGGAAATTTCAGAAAATGGGGCCCATGGGTGAATAATGCTTGCATTAACCCCTAAAGGACCAAGTGTCCTAAAACTAGGACCTTTCAATGTTTGGGTAGGTTCCCACAGTGTCAATTTTTGTTTTTATTTTTTGAAATAAATTATGTGAATTCGGTATATCAATACAAAAATGGAGATCTAATTTGTTTTTGATTCCGACTTTTAAGTGGAAGTTATAGAGCAAAAGGGGTTTTTTGGGGGGAGAATGGGCAGTGTGGGCAAGGCTCAAAATAAACCTTAGAAATTATTATTTTTCAACTCTAACTGTAGGATCTTGTTTCAGATCACCAGGAGAGTTCATGGTAAAATTTTCTAGAATTTGACCGTATAGATTGCAAGATTATAGCGTTTGAAGTGAAAAGATGAAATTGCAATCTTTTTTAATATTTTCTGACCGCCTTTGAAGACATGGGAAAAACTGTTAAATTGGTCAAAAAAGTTCTTAAATTTTATTTAAATGTTTAATTTAGTATTTTCTATCAAGAGCAAAAAATATTCACAAGAAAATGAATAGAAAGAGGTGAAAATGATGCTCAAAAACAAGAAAAACCCGTGGTCCTTTAGGGGTTAACGTCGAGGGGGGGGATTTAGAGTCGAGGAGATATTGTTGGTTTATAGTACACGTCAGTTGTTGGGTCATCCACCTTATCCACAACAACTCTTTATTCATGATACCAAGGCCCAATAGCACCTTCTGCGGAAAAATAATTCTAAAAATGAATGCCGAAATTTTTGGGAAATTATTTTTCAAAAACAAAACTAAGGAAAAAGTTGGATTTTACAGAATTTTTTTTTCTTTTATATATATATATATATATATATATATATATATATATATATATATATATATATATATATATATATATATATATATATATATTCAACATAAAAGTGCCAAAGGTGCGATTGGGCTATGGTAGTCTTTGGGTCAACATTATGATTATTATTAAAGCCAATGCAAAAGATTACTCTATTGTAAACATGCTAATAATTGTACATTGCCAATCACCGTGCTCTTCTATGCAAATAAAACAATCAACAAGGTGCCCGGTAATTGAAATTTGTACGATACATGTTAGCCGATTTGTTTTTTGTTTTTCCATTGGTAGAGCGACATGCACTTTGAAATGTATCTAGGTAGGGAAAAAAATGGATAGAATCATCCATATAGATGTATTTGTCCATAAAATTACCTAAGGCACATTCATCCACATATTGGTGATTTTGGAAAAAATTGAGACTTCAGACTTCGACAATTTCATCCACTTTTTGCTCATTTTTTCTAACATAAAAGTAGTCACTATCAAAAGTAGGTCCTTAAGATTGTGGCAAAAATTCTCCAATAAAAATTTGGTTGATACATCTGAATAACTATAGACTCTTATATTATTAACCCCTAAATCCCTCGGCTTGTGGCTGTGGAGTCAAACTACACTTTTTGTTCATTTGAATGTTTCATTCATCACTATAAATGAATAATATTATTTTTTCCTTTACTTTTCCAACATGAATGAATACATTAACTACAACCCACAATACTTTTTGTATTTATCTATGAGATTTTGAAATTATTGTGATTTTTTAAGGAAAATCTTGGAATTATTTTATATTAATTATAAAACATCCTCAAAAATCTTTTTTTTTTTTAACAATGAAGAAAATTATCGTAGATGAAGTCATTCATTTTGACAATATTTTAAAAATGAAGTACTCTATGGTAATAGGTACGAAACATGTAATTGCATTAAAATGCTCCATTTTTCCAAATTTTAAAATTGGAATAGATACTAGGCTTGAATTAAAATAATAATAATTAGTAGGCTCAGATGCAAAAAAGATCATTTAGGGTTGACTGTCCTATTACCAACCACTTAAGCAATCTGACCTATATTTGGCAGTGGTAAATCCGGAAAAAATTATGACCGCGTTCGAAATAGGATTTCATGAGGATTGCAAAAAATTGCAACTTATAATTTGCATTTCTCAATTTTATACAAAATTCCAAAGTGCAAAGTAACCTCCGACCCAAAACCGATCACATGCTCTAATGTACAAATGAGGTACATCTTCCCTTTTAATATCTAGAAATTAGGCAAGAATCAGGGTGGTTGGTTTTAGGTACGTGGTTGGTAATAGGACAATCAACCCTAGATGACTAGAATTGAGATTCAACAGTAAATAACCAAAATTGCCAAAATACTTTACATTGTATAAAATCCAAAAATAATCCAAAAATCTTGAAATTTTAATTACAAGTTCAAAACGTGATTCTCTATTTACACTTAAACTTTTTATAAAAATATTAATTTTTGTGTGCACGTTGGCTATATTGACTCATGAGCAACTACTTTTTTGGAATAGTAAAACCAAACCATAAAAATAAATTTGGAGTAAATACTAAGATAGAGACCGCGCAACTAGCCATTCGTTATCCATTTCTACACCACTCATGTTGATGATACCTTCCTATTATCATTTAGAAACAAACAATTAAATTCAACCAAGTGAACTCACGATGCCTTTGTGCCCTCACATTTTTTGTAATGTTGAACCTTTTCTCCACGTCAGGTAGCTCATTGATGCCCTTAGAGCATCCACACCCATGCACACTAAGTTGACTCGCTAAAATTATTCATCTACATTTAAAGAGCCTTTGAACTTACACTCCCCAACCCACAAATACCAAAAGTGCACATCAAATAGTCAATGGACCAGTCACACAAAGAATGTCGGATATTGTCAACTAAGCTTAAATTTAAACGCTCATTTCTTAACACGCTAGGATTGAGGGCCAAGAGGCATTTTTAAAGGGCTCTTAGCATTTTTCATCTAATTATTGTGTGCGTCAGACTCTTTTCGATCATGGCTACGTATTCTCTTAGGTATTTTAACCCCTAAACGTCCAACCGTCCAAAAAGTGGACAATGTACAAAATCAAACACATTCTTCTCATCTGTCATTGACTTTTTGCAGTGTGGGATTTTTTACTATACATTTTATGCAAAGTTGGCTTCATGCATGTGTGATCGGATTGGAAAGGGGATGATTTGTGAAATTTTTATGCCTCATTTCATGATGTAGTGATTCACCCAAAATTTTAAAGATTTCAGTGTAAAAGTGTTCTTAAAAAAGTCAACTCATAAAATTAAGCAATCAAAAAATCTCCAAAAATCACTACACTTAGAGTATTACATTTCAACCAATCACAACAAATTTCATGTACAAATTGTTAGTATCTTATTCGTAATCAAATTACAAAAGAATTTTTAATTTTAAGTTTCAAATTTAATACAAAAATATTGGTAACAACAAACATAGATCTAACTGTATAGATAGAAGCAAAAATTTATAATGTACAACTTTTATTCATATATCAAGTTCAAAAAATCCCTCTTAGTTACATTTTATAAGGGGCGGTTTACACTACGGACCAAGAACTCGTCCCATGCAGCTCTAAAATCTGTGATTGGCTCCATGAACTTGTCCCGGGATGACTTGGGTTTACACTACAAGGAAAAAAGAAAAGTGACCAAAGGAGTTGAGGTCCTAAAAAGGCCTAGAAATAGGCCTAGTGGATAATGTTGAAGGGTCCCCCGGATTTTGTGGTGAGAGAGGCAAAAAGGGTTTTTTCATTGCCGAACGAGGAGACCATGGGCTTGAAATGCCGTTTTATTAATTTTTAAGTCCCGGTCCAAGTTCGGTTTACACTTAGTGAGAGGCCCAAGGGCATAAAAAATTACATTTTTTTGAAGTGTGACCATGGAATTAATCCATTTTCCTTGGTCACGGCTCTTGGTCCGTAGTGTAAATTGCACCTTAAGACGTCTTTGAAATTCTTTGAAATTCTCCAAATCTCGAGAGGGGTGAGGACGTTTAGGAGTTAATCACCGAGAAGACAAGTGAATGAAGTGATAGCTGACTTTGTCTTTCCTCCAAATGTTCAATCATTTGCATCCATTTGTTTAAAAATATATAAAAAATATTCAATCATTAGGTACCCTGAAAGCAGATTACTGAATAGTGAAATCGACTTAGGAGAATGCACCTTCTAATTGAACATTTCAAGTGAGTCTCCGAGGGCAATCCAAGGCAGCTGAACAATCTAACTTAATCCAAGGTAATGATTGAGTGCTTATCAAACTCGGTCGTCGAGACTAAAAATAAAATAAAATAAAAAACTCCAATTCTTTAGGATATATATATATATATGGTGAAAAAGAGAATCTTAGAGAATATTCACATAATTCGGCATTCGTTGAAAATCAATTTTTCCAAAAAATAAAATTTTGCATGACCTGTTGATCTCGATGACCGAATACGGTAGTTAAACTTAATCAAAATCTACAATCTATGCCCTGCGCAAGTGAATTGAAGAATGGACCCATTTCAACCCACCTTTTGGCTTGGATTCTTAACCCTTAAAGGACCGGGGTGTTGAACTTGGCTCTTGTTTTCTTGACTAGCTCTTGAAACAAGCTCAATTTGTCATTGTTGTGGGGTAATTTTGACGATCGGCACCGCTGAAATTAAAGAAGACTTATGTAGCTTTTGTATGAAAAAAGGATCAACAAAATCACACAATTTTTGAGAAAATGCCACTGTTGAGAAGATTGATGGAACTCGTTTGGGGTATTTTGTACATATGCTGAAATCGGATTGTTCAAAAGTGCTCCAAGAATTTAGAAATTTTTACTGTGAGTAGAGATCATCATTTTAAACATGTGCAAAAAAATTCGTGTAAATAAATTTGGAGGTGTGAGGAGGAAGATATGAAGGGTATGAAGAGTGATGTTTAGATAGCATCATTGCAACTCAAAAAATTCATCAAAAATTGCACACCTCGTGATTTTCCGATCATAAAGTACCTACGGATTCAAGAGCCAGGGTCTTTTTGTTGCTCATCTTACAATTCAAAGCACAAGAACTCAAATTTCCTCACTTTCTAATTCTAGAAGCCGTGTGGGGACCTTATGGTCTATTAGTGGTTAACCAAGCCTCTTCTTAGTGGTTGAGCTTAGTCCATAACTTGACACCCTGGTTGAAGTTGAAGGGGACACCTTGAAAAGAATTTGGGTTTCAAAAAGACACTCTGTTAAAATTTTAGGTGCCTCCAAACCAACCTTCTAATTTTATTTTATTTACTTTTTTTCCCCATAGCCGTGAATTTCACTAACACTTGATTTTTTTTTCAAATTTTCAGTCAGAAGCCAAAAGAGCAGTAAAATATGCATACTTTGCAACATAAGCAAATCCTAGATGCAGTAGTCTTTCATAGCACACCACACTTGTTCAAAATCAATGACGTGTCGTTGCAACTCTCACAATCACTAATAGAAACATTGCCCGCGTAAACTAGTGAAAAGACCCATCAGATGACCCCACATGGCGAACTAGACTACGGTAGTTGTGAGTCTTTTGAGGCATGCTTCTTTAGTCTATGCAGGGAGTGTTTCTACTAGTGAATGTAACTACCACAAGTTGAGTTTGAATGCTGCTCTTGAGGCCACATACAATTTATGAAGCAATGAAATGAAATCAGGTGATTCAAGACCAATTTTGATTCATTCTCTTATCCAGTTGTATTTTGAAACTCAACCACGACTTATAGAAAACTCAACTCAATTGCGCCCACACACATGCCATGTGACATCGAGCTCAACTCAACGGTCTGCAGGGAGGGCCTACATTGTTGCCTTTTTGGCATCACAGTAAATTCTCTTGACTGGTCTCTGAGACTCTGAGTCCAAGATGAAGGTTGAGCTTATCTCCAAAGCCAAGTTCAAATGCATAGAGAATTGTGTGTAACTTAACCTTTAAATGTCCCAGCGTCCACAAACTGGATCACGAACATGTTCAAAGCTTTGCAACTTTCTCATACAACCTTGGATGACTTTCATTCAAGTCACCTTTGTAAGCCTATTAACCCCTAACTGCCCGAGCGTCCAGTTTTTGGACGATGTACAGATTTCATCCAAAATTTCTCATATGACGTGCATTTTTTGCAGTGTGGAATTTTTACTGTAGATTCTATGGGAAGTTAGCTTTATGCATATGTGATCTGATTAGAAAGGGGATGATTTGTGAATTCTTTATGCCTCATTTCATGTTGTAGTGATTCACCTAAAATTTTGAAGATTTCAGTGTAAAAGTGCTCTAAAAAAAGTCAACTCATAAAATTACGCAACCAAAAAATCTCCAAAGATCACTACACTTAGATTATTACATTTCAACCAATCACAATGAATTTCATCCGTAGATTGTCAATATCTTATTCGTAATTGAATTACAAAATAATTTTGAATTTCACATTTCAAATTTTATACAAAATTATTGAAAATAGCAATCATAGATCTAACCGTATGGATAGAATCTAAAATTCATAACGTACAACTTTTATTCATATATCAAGTTCAAAATATCCCTCTAGGTTGCATTTTATAATGCATCTTTGCAAAACTGCCGAATTTGAAGAGGGCTCTAGGCATTTAGGGGTTAAATTCTCTACCAATCACAATAAATCTCTTGTGATGAAGAGCTGTTGATAATATTGGAGAGGTCTCCAACTACAAGTATGTCAAATTTGTTGGGTCGATTTTATGCTTGCAATGGTCTTCTCATGTACACCTCATGTACATATGAGCCATGCTAATATCTATTTTTGAGACTGGCATCTACTTCTGTTCAAAGGGTTGGTACGTTTAGGGGTTAATGAAAAAAACTTGGAATGTTGCTCCAGAAATTGCTCAAAAAAAGTGTTGGCTTTTTCAATCATTTTTGCGTATGTTCTCATTCACCATCAGTCATTCTGAGTTGTGTGCAAACAAAAAATATCCAAGAGTGAGTGGGGCCATGAAATCATCTTTTCATTAGACGTGGAAAAATGGGCAATCGTAGGGAACAGTTTGGCACTCAATTGAAATGCGGTCATTCTCAATGAAATCACTTGTAGTATTTGAGCACCAAACCTGTCATACAAGACATCGATCTTTCTTCAATGTGTTATTGAATAAATCAATAACATATACGGTACAAACCTAATTTTGGAATGTTGCACATGTTGCACATGTTGGCCCTTCCAAGATTGCAAATTTAGGTGGGCAAAGATAATTTGAAAGTGGGTTCAAATATTAATTTTTGTATTCATTTCACACTTTTGAACTAGTGGATGCTATAACTTCAAAAAGAGCCAACATCACCTCTAAATCTCCAAAAATGATTAGTTTTATTTAACAAGTTGTCGTGTCCCAACCTAAAGCAATGATTATATATATATATATACCATATTTGTTACCAATTATTCGTTTGGTGTCAAAGGTTCTTTAAAAGGAAATAATGATAGATCTCACTATCCAAGTCCGTAAGGCATGGATAGTACGTGGAACTACTTTCAACAAACTCATTATTCACGATGGTCAATTCCACTAGTATTATGTTCATAATAGTAAATTGTAGTGGTAGAGTAAACAATGGCACCATCAAAAGACCGCAAATATTGTTTTTGAGACTCTTTTCGTCATTGTTTTTGCACTAGTAGAAAGGGTGGTATTTGGACCTTAGCATTAGAGCATGGTCTCTCATGTCCGTATTGGCACTAGTATTGACACTAGAACTATTTTCCGTCAAAAAAAACATTGAAAAGACACCTTGTTTTAGGGAATGAAGCCGAACCTCTGCTTTTTAAGCCTGAAAGGACATACCAAGCCCTAAAATTAAAAAATTGGTATTTTGAGAGAATCTTGCTCATAACTTCTACTCTGTTGAACCAAATAGAGGGTTTTAAATGCAAAACCAAGCATATTTGAGGGATCTATACTTTTTTAGAATAGAATCAATGAAAGTAAATTAAAAAGAGAATTATGTTTAAAATAAAGTTTAAAAGAGATGTTATGTCCTCTAAGGATTGACCCCTAAGCATCTAAAACGCCCAATATGGTCAATCATTTGCATCATTGAACTTTGCAACGTTGGCATTTTTTCAATTTACTTCAATTTTCTGACTGCAATACATTATTTTAAAGCTCTTGTTCTATACTACAAGATCAACAGTGTCAATTGTGTCAAACTAAAGTCATTTCCATACAAACAAGTAAAATACATGACGGATGAGAAAACATGGATGAAATCTGTACATCGTCGGTTGGTCCTTTAGGGGTTAATATGGGACAGAGGAGGAAACCCAACACCAAAGAGTCCAACCCAACTCCAAAACCTTCACTTTCTTGCAACCCAGTGCAACAACAACTGAAGTAGTACTGAACCTCTTTTCTCACTGTCAACATCCCAAAAATGCAATTAATAATTCACTAGGATATTGGCAGGCTTTACCAATAATCACCACGAGAGATCCACGCTTCTCTGGCAACCGACATGGCCGGCGTTGTGTACCACTCTTCTGAGAATGAATGGGTCACATGCCTGTTGCGTGCGCGTATACCGGCCTACGTACACCAGCGGTATCAACCTACTTGGCCCGCTACACAAACCGTATGTACCGTCGTAGAGGCGGAGTGAGTGACTGAGGAGTGTGTATTATTGTTGGGGAGGAGTTGTGAATGTTGCCATTGGAAATGGACTGATTGACGCCGAGACAGCCTGGCACCTCACCCCTAAACCTCCCCTTGGTTTCTTCGTTTTCTATAATTGCTCCTTTGCCTTCTCTGGGCTTCTATTATTCACGTTCTGGAGGAGATGGCATCATTTTGGAATCAGCCAATTCTTTGATCCCAATTTTGGAATCAGAATATCGGTGTATATGTAGGTAGGTAGGTTGGTAGGTATGTATGTACATGTGTGTATGTGTGTATGTATGTGTGTGTGAGTTTTTTTTAGAACATTTTGGTGATTTCATCCACTTTTTTACCTATTTTCAGTGAAAGTAGGCACTCCCAAGATCAAGTATGATTTTGGCAAAAAAAATTGTCAAAAGGAATTTGGTTGTTTGGAATGATCATTAGGGGTGGTTCACAGTATGGTTGAGAGTCCGTTGAATTCCACTAATCAGATTGCAAGAAAGCCGGAAATTGGCCTCTCGGGCTTCATGCTAGAGTCCAAAGTCCAAAGGTCGTCGCATGCATGGCAACACTTTTTGTGAGTTTTCGTGGCAATGCGACGGACTCTTGACGAAGAATTGGGTTGGTTGAGAATGGAAACCCAATTCTTTCTTGATAGGCCTTCGATTTTTTTTTTTGTATATTTTACTTTGAATTTTCAATCTGAGACTTTGAACTCAGTAGAGAGAGTAACTTTGGCCAACATGGCGAACGTGAATGAAGAGTCTATTTTGGAGGAAGTGCTGCTAATTTAGCCACTAGGACCTAGTTCGTGATTACTACCCTTGATGCCCTCTTCCGAGGGTAGACTCTATGATCATTGGACTTGGTATCAATTGGGTTTGGACTGCGATCAAAATCTACCCTTTGTTGCACCCCTCAACTTGATGGAAAAACTTAGTACACAACATTGTTCAAGTATGTGCATTTTGGATGCATAAGGAGCGACATTCATTTACAATAGATTCAACAAGAATATTGCCAGTTGTGCAAGGAAATAATAAAACAAGGGAATGTAGGGTTGATTGTCCTATTACCAACCACTTAAGCAATCTGACCTATATTTGGCAGTGGTAAATCCGGAAAAAAATTATGACCGCGTTCGAAATAGGATTTCATGAGGATTGCAAAAAATTGCAACTTATAAGAATAAGTATTTGAATAAGACAAATATTCAAAGTGAAAGTCACCCTAAACCCCAAAACCGATCACATGCTCTTATGTACAAATGAGGTACATCTTCCCTTTGAAAATCTAGAAATTAGGCAAGAATCAGGGTGGTTGGTTTTGGGTACCTGGTTGGTAATAGGACAATCAACCCTAAGGACACGTGAAATCAATCGTGAATGATGGAGTTTGGTTGATATTGTCAATCCACACATTGAAGGGAAATCACAAGTTTGGAAGAATTGCAAAAGAACTGCCGAATGTTTCAATTCTAGGAACAATTATTTATTGTAATTAGGGTTTCAAAGGTAATTTTTTTACACATAATCAAGCATTATGCTTTTCTCATCACAAGTGATAAATGTTCACCTAATTTCCTAATTGTGATTTACGTTGAGTAATGCCCTCCTTCATCAAACATTTTGCTGTAAAAAAATGTTCCCCATCGAGCTTCGCCCTCTTTCGCGAAATGCCCTCTTCATCAAGCATTGCCCTAACTAAAGAGTAAAGACGTTGAAATTAACCCCTTTCATACCCCGACTCTAAATCCTCCCCTCTACGTTAATGCAAAAGGACAAAAACTGCCCCTATTTTGTGCATGTAAGGGCCCACCTTAAAAAATAATCCCCTCTTCCAAGGGTTTAAAATTCCCAAGGGGGTCCTCCTAACCCCATACTAAAAGGAGCCCAAATTTCTTTTTTTAATTTGAAAACAAAATAAAAGAGACCCTGACACAGAGCTCTACCAAAAAACCGAAACAGCCAGGGACGGTATAGTACCGTTAGTGTACTGTACACTTACTGTAGAGACGTGAAAAGCCTCTGTACACCGTAGAAATAGAACCCCGCCAACGTGTGCACGAACTAACTAAAGGCTCAACTAGTGAGGTCCGACTCACCGGTAAAACCGTAACTTACTAATCCCTCATAAGGCACCACGCAGCCTGCACTGGAACCACAACCGGTTCCTCTCCTCCTCTTGCTTTCCGAGCTCTCTTGCAATTCTCTCTTCGTGCCTTTTTTTCTTCGTTTCAAGGCCTCACATTGGTAGCAGAAACGTCACTCTTTGTTGAAGAATTCCATAACGGATTTTGGGCGTTTCTGCAGTTAGGTCGTCTTTTGAAGTTCCGGGGCTTGGATTTGCGCCCTCACTGCATTCGTGAATTCTTCGCAATCCGCTTTGCATCATGAAGGCCTTGATATTGGTTGGCGGGTTCGGCACCAGGCTAAGGCCGCTCACTCTGAGCGTGCCGAAGCCGCTGGTGGATTTCGCCAACAAACCTATGATTCTGCATCAGGTTTCTTGCTACATTCTTTTTGGTTTTTGTTTTCGAAGTTAATGGAGAACTCATTCCATTGCAACTGGCCACATTCGTTTTTGGAACTTTTAAAAAGCATTCCGTAGTTGCGAGATTTGATTTCCCTTTATTAGGGAGCCAGTTGATTTCGAATCCTCTGTTGACACAGAATTTGATGTATTTCTTGCTGTGATGGATTCGTGATGCAGATTGAAGCCTTGAAAGCGGTCGGAGTGGATGAGGTCGTGTTGGCCATCAACTACCAGCCCGAGGTACTACTTGACAATGCTCAATTCGGAGACGAAAAAATCTGTTGAGTAGAGTGTCGGAACATGTACCGTAGGTGTAAATCTGAGCAGTAGCAGTCGTTCTTCTTTTTCTTCATGTGGCAAGGTCTCTAAAATTAGTCTCAAAAAACACGATCGGTGTCAAGGAATTGTAGGCTTACTTGCCAACGTTGATATGCTAGGTCGTTCTGAACTGTCTCTCCTTCTGAGTAGAGTATTGCTCCGGTGATGTACCGTAAGTGTACATTTCTGGGAGTGGTACTCGTCTCCCCCTGTTTCTTTGTGGCAAGGTTTACAAACACACGGTCAATTGTCGACTTACTTGTAAGTTCGATGTAGTGAGCTGACTTTTTGTGTGGAATTTTTTTTGGAGGTGATGATGAATTTTCTGAGAGACTTCGAGACGAGCTTGGGCATCAAGATTACGTGCTCGCAGGAGACGGAGCCCATGGGCACAGCAGGGCCTCTGGCATTGGCAAGAGCCACGCTGGACGACGGCTCGGGCGAGTCTTTCTTCGTCTTGAACTCGGATGTCATCTGCGAATACCCTCTGCAACAGATGGTGGACTTTCACAAGCAGCACGGTGGCGAGGCCACCATCATGGTCACTAAGGTACTACAACACAGATTGCAATTTGAGTGCATTTATTGCGCTCTTGAGTCATTACAACGTGCTGCTCAGGAGATACCCGGTGTCTGTTCTATGCAGAGAACATATACCCGAGGTGTACATTTCAGGGGTTGATTGTCTCCTGAACAGCACTCAGCATCCTTTTGATCAATGCGCACACTTGGTCTTCTTAAATTTTTCTTTTCCAGGCGACTATTATGGTTACCAAGATGCTGCACTGATTGCAATTTGAGATTGTAGATGTCATTGGCATGGGTTGCCCTGCAGACTTATTGCGCTCTTGAATGATTAGAATGTTGTGTCCTGGGATGGAGTACTGCTCAGGAGACACCCGGTGTATGTTCTATGGAGAGAACATGTACCTGAGGTGTACATTTCAGGGGTTAATAGTCTCCTGAGCTGCATCCTTTTGATCAATGCGCACACTTGTCCTTAAATTTTTCTTTTCCAGGCGACCATTATTGTGTCCAAGGTGCTGCACTGATTGCAATTTGAGCTTGGATGGGTGCATTTATTGAGCTTTTGAGTAATTACAACGCTGTGGAGTGCTGTTCAGGGGACACCCAGTGTATGTTCTTTAGAGAGAACATGTACCCGAAGTGTACATTTCAGGGGTTGATAGTCTCCTGAGCAGCACTTTTGATCAATGCGAATACTTGTTCTTCTTGAATTTTTCTTTTCCAGGCGACCATTATGGTGACCGATTTTTCTTAAATTTTTATTTTTCTTTTGCATTGATTGTAGTCGTTGGATGTGTGCATCATGGGTTGCCCTGCAGAGTGCAGACTTATTGCGCTCTTGAATGATTAGAATGTTGTGTCCTGGGGTAGGAGAAACCTTGTAGCTTTTATGGAGAAAACATGTACCCGAGGTGTACATTTCAGGGGATGGTGTCCCCTGAGCCAGTACTTGTCCCGTGTCCTGTGAAGCTCACCTTCGATTAATGCACATGTGCCTGTTTTTTTCTTTTCCCTTTTTTAAGATTGACATGTGGGTTACTGCGGTCTTGCACTGATTGCACTTTGAGCTTGAGATTGGGTGGAGTGCTGCTCAGGAGACACTTAGTGTGTTCTGTATGGAGAGAACATGTACCATATGTGTACATTTCAAGGGGTGGTTCCCTGAGCAGCACTTGAAGGATACCTTTGACCGATGCGCCAACTATTTTCTTATTTCCGTTCTATTTGTAGTGAATTTCAGAATGAATTGAATACAGGTGGATTTACCCTGGTTTTATTGCGTGTCTGTTTCTGATCATGTGTTTTATTTTGCCTCTAGGTTGATGAGCCTTCGAAGTATGGAGTGGTGGTGATGGACGAATCCAATGGCTGTGTGGAACGATTTGTGGAGAAGCCGCAAGTCTTTGTAGGCAACAAGATCAACGCAGGGATTTACCTGCTGAGTCCTCGGACTCTAGACCGAATCGAGCTGCGGCCAACTTCTATAGAGAAGGAAGTTTTCCCCAAAATTTCTGCAGAGAAGGGCTTGTTTGCAATGGTGTTACCCGGATTCTGGATGGACATAGGTCAGCCCCGGGACTACAACACGGGTCTCCGGCTCTACCTCGACTCGCTCCGGAAGAAGACCCCAGAGAGGCTGGCCTCCGGGTCGTCTTTCCTCGGCAATGTGATAGTGGACGAGACTGCCAAGGTGGGAGAGGGCTGTCTGATAGGACCAGATGTGTCCATAGGCCAAGGATGCACAATTGAAGCCGGCGTGCGCCTTTCCAGATGCACAATCATGCGCGGCGTGCGCGTCAAAAAACATGCGTGCATTTCAGGGAGCATCATTGGATGGCATTGCACCATTGGCCAGTGGGCCAGGATTGAGAACATGACTGTGTTGGGCGAAGACGTGCGCGTTTCTGATGAGATCTTCAGCAATGGTGGCGTGGTGCTGCCCCACAAGGAGATCAAAACCTCCATTCTGAAACCTGAAATTGTCATGTGAGCCTGAAGCTAACAATACATATAACATATACATGATATGATCCAAACCCTTTTAAGGCCTTAGAAGACAACTTACTATACAGTTATGCCAGGACCCAATTTGAGCACTGCTTGTGTGATTTGTGGTCTAATTTTTGTCATGTAAGAGTAGGGATCATAGAGACGAGCTGGAGAAGTCATTTCACAGAGACTGGAAAGTGTAAGGTGGTACTCCTATGATTAGGTTAAGGAGCTGAGGTTGATACAGAGTGCTGTCACTTGGGATACTTAGGGGTGATTTTGACAATTAATCAGCTTCACATTAATTGTCAGATCCAAATAAGTGGCAGGTAGACCATTTAATTTACAGAGAGAAGTTTACTAGGTATTTGTTTTCCTATTGATTTTTTATGGAGCCTCTGGCTTCCAGGTGGCTCATGAGTGGCCACTGGCTCATGAGTTTGTAATAATAGGTGTTCTCGCCTCAGTGATGGGAAAAAAAAGGTTTCTTAAACTCTCAGTGTACAAACCCTTCTCTTGATTGTTTCGGTTTACATTGGGACAATAGGTTGTCAGTGAGTTTTTGCGCAGCGAACTTTGCAGGATGTGGCCCTTCTCCTTAACCCTTAAGTGTCCACAGTACAGTTACCTGGTCAAACCTCATCAATTCCTCATGTTTCAATATATATTATATATTTCTGGCATTTTTCTCATATAAGTTATTGTTAAACCGATTTACCCTGATGTTTTCATAATTATGTAAATAAAGATGAATTTTATAAAAAAAATCTTGTAAAAATCATAGTTATTACAAAAATGCTTAAAAAAGTATGACTTTTAAAGGGAAAATGTAAATATTAGTGATGAACAAGGTGTAGGTGGCATGCTTCTTGAGCTTACATAAAAAGAAATTTGATAGAAAAACGTTTCTTGCAGTGTATATTGGAATTTTAGGGTTTTGAGCTTTAAAGTGTTGTAAAAGATTCAATTTTAACAATTTTGAAGAATGGTAAATTGGATTAGAAAGTAGAAAATAATCCCCACACTTTCTTAGTTGGGACCATTTTCATTTGAAATTAGAAACTAGATGAAGTTCAACGTTTGATTGAAAAATGACCAAAGATGGCCCCACGGGGCTCCTTGCCCGCTTAAGGATTAAGGGTGGTAGAACCCTGCGGATTCAATTTGTATGTAGAATACAATAGATTTGGTGAGAGTCTAATGGTTGTGGGCGTGGATCACGGGATGTAAACAGGTCCTAAAAATGTCCTAATCACGCGGCAAGTCTCCTTCAAATGCTCGCACTGTTATGGAGGTTGTAGAAGAGTCTCTTTTCTCTTTTCTTTTGGATTATTAGTATACTGTATTCAATGATGTAGTTGGAATGTTGCTCTTTTTGTGGCACAAAGGAATGTTTATGCTATAGAGTTTGAAGGACTGCTCAATCTTGGAGTCCACCCAACTTGGCTAGAACTTGTCGCTAACGATGAGTTCTAACCAAGGCATCTTGCCAACTTGGTAGGAATTCATTATTTGAACCGAGTTGGGTGAACTCTTTGGCTAGAACATAACACAATTTTTAATAGTGCATGTGCTTATGAGGACTCATTAATGCTTGTTTAGAATAAAACACAGTTTGATGGCTAATTGTAATAGAAGTGCCTTGAGGTTGGTCATTTTTTATTTAGTTTTTCACTAACAAAACTCTTGTTTTATGATAGATAAATGCTTGAAATCCACAACTTTCTAAGATAGCAAAAACGAATACAAGAAGAAATTTGTGAAGATTGTGAATGCTTGAAGGTTGAACCTTAGGCAACTGCTTTTGGATACTAGAAGGAACTTGTGAAGGTTGTTTGAGTGCTTAAGGTCGGACCTTAGGCAATTGCTTTTGGTGGAGCTTGGTGTTGATGCACAAGAAAAAGTGCTATTCATTTCATTTACTTCTACTTGGTGTTCATGCTACATCTTGTAATGTATCATGTTGATGTTAAGTTTATGTATAGGTCTATTGTATATGGAGATTCATAAGGGTAAAACACTATGGTTTCAAAAGATACCTTATGTACCCAAGTTTTGAGTTTTGAGAGGCATCATAATGTTAATATGCATGTTGAATTTGACGCCTACGGTATAAATCTTGAATCCAATTATGTGTTCAAGTTATGCTTCTTTTTGATAAAAAAGGGGACTTATTGCTGGTATTTCTCCTCATTTTTGAAGGTCGTTTTCACAACATTTCTTTCTTTTTCTTGAGAAAAATCTTTGTGTACATTATAGTGTACACCTAAATGAAGACGAATATGTAATTTATCACCTTGGTTAATCAAATTAGCTATTAGTTTTCATTGCTACAAAGTAGGTCATCAAAAATTGCTCCTGAGACCATTCTTTAGTTTTTCCTCTATTTGGACGACTCCATGAAACTAAAATTAAAAATTAGAAAGACCAAAACAAAGAAATATGCATTTGACACACTTTCAAAAAAAAACATGAATTGAACAACACCTCATGGAATTATGCATTGTCAAAATTAAGTTGACTTCTTCATATTTTTTTTTTGTGATGTGTATATCTCATTTAATATTGACTATTTAAAGAAATTAACAACTTCAATAAATGGGTTGGGAAATTTTGGAGGGGATAGTTTTGATAGTTTATATTTTTGAAAAGTCTACTTAGAGCTGAAGACAACTTTAAAGAGTAGGTTTGCCTAATTTTTGAATTTTATTTTAAACTCAGTCTTTATATATGGTTAAGAATATGAAGGAAGGGGTTTTATTTGATAGTTTTTATAATTGTTAGAAGAGAATGGATAGAGGCTTCGGTCCTCTTTTGAGGCTGGCATGAATGAAGTGTCTATTTGACCCATCCATGGTACAATGTACACCGGACAAAGACCTAATTATGTAGGACTACTCTCCCCTCAGTTTGAAGGTAGAAACTATAATAACCATTAACCAAATTGTCAAAATAACCATGAATTTGATAATTAAGTTATAAAGAAAGAATATTCTTGGATTTTAGGCGTAGGCGGGTCGTTGTATAAAGTTTCTATTTCTGTTATGGTGGTCGCCAAGTCATGAGCTCCAGGGTTGGTTGTAGGTGGGTATTTCATCATAATTAAATGGTCCGGGTTCAATTTTTGTTGGGTCCGTTTGCGAAGTTATGTGATATACAAGGTTTGGTATTACTAAGTGAGGTATCGCAAGCAAGAAAGTTTTAGTGACCAATTGGCCCTGTCCCAAAAATTTGTGACAGGTGCTATCATTGCGCAAATGGTGATCTAAACTACTAGTTTTTGTTTATGGTTTTCAAGGTGGATTTAGGTTTAGTGGTACACTACTTATTACTAATAGTGCGTGTAGTTCTAATTCCAAAGACACGCTCTAGTTCACAATATCATTAAATTGGCGAGGGCTGAAGTTTTTATTGAGAGGTTGAAATCTTCATTTCGCATTGATTTTACATTTTAGTCTCACCTTCACTAATTACCCTCCATTACTATAAATCCACACGGACTAATTAGCAATATGTAGTAAATTGGTTGGTTATTTTCTATTTCTCTTTAGGCACGAGAATTGACATTGCATGGTGAATAGTAATGGTGTTGCTTACATACCTTTTACATAATGTATTTTTTTATTGGAATTTTTGGTATTTGGAATTATCCTTCAATAATTTTCATTGCGAGAATGTGTGTAGTTACTCTAGCATTCTCAGTGATGATTATGAACCGGTCTACTTTCCAACATCTATTAGAAATGCTAATATCGCTAATAATTAGCAGTTGGTAATTAATCCAATGTTTATTCTTTTTAAATGAGAAAAGATAATTCAAGAACCTTGTCTCTCACAACTCAACCGAATTTAACCTTAAGAGGTCTTGAGAGGGGTTTTGGGTCAGCATTTCATACTATAAATATTTAGCATACAAAAGCGTGATAATGGAGTTATTCTAAAAGTCAAGTGGTGTTTGAGTAAGATACCATGTGTTTCGACTTAATGTACTCTTATTTGTTCACTATAAATAACTATGAAGTTTGAAAGAGCTTGGTGGTCTCTCTCTATTAGGTCTGTAAGAGCTTGGTGGTCTTCAAACTCATGGTAAACTAGTTTAGCCGTCTTTTTTGACGCTAAACTAGTTGTGCATGAATTTAGAGACCACCAAGCTCTTACACACCTAATAATGAGAGGCCACTAAGCTCTTCTACATCTTTGAACTATTTAGAGTGAACAAATAAGAGTATATTAAAGCAAAACACATGGTATCTTGTTCAAACACAACTTCTCTTTTAGGATAACTCTAATTAGGTTATTATTTTAGACACAAAGTTGACAATCACAAAATTTATTTTATTTTTACAAAATGGTCTTTTTTCAACCCCTAAACATCAAACCATCCAAAAAGTGAATGATGGACAGAATCAAACAAAAATTTCTCATCCATCATTGACTTTTTGCAGTGTGGATTTTTTACTATATATGTTATAGGAAGTTAGCTTCATGCACGTGTGATCAAATTAGAAAGGGGATGATTTGTGAAATTTTTATGCTTCATTTGATGTTGCACTGATTCACCAAAAATTATGAAGATTTCAATGTAAAAGTGCTCTTAAAAAAAATCAACTCAGAAAATTAAGCAACCAAAAATCTCCAAAAATCACTACACTTAGAGTATTACATTTCAACCAAACACAACACATTTCATGTACATGTTAATATCTTATTTGTAATCGAATTACAAAAAAAAATTGAATTTCAAGTTTTATACAAGAATATTGGTGATAGCAATCGTAGATCTAACCGAATGGGCAAAATCTAACAATTATAATGTACACCTTTTATTCATACATAAAGTTCAAAATATTCACATTTTATGGTGCATCTTTGCAAAACCGTCCTCGGGTGAAGACCTTTAGGGGTTAACCACACGTTATTTTTTACATGGTAAGTTCCTTCAGATCCTATTTAGGCCTTCTTTACAGTAGAGGCGAGAAGCCGTGGAGAAAACCTCACAAGAGCCATGGCTCATCCTTGAGAAGCCAACCTTTGAACTTGACAGCCTCTAGATATAGTGTAAAGTGAGAAGGGGCCACAAAATAAGGTGCTCATTTTTTAAATAAAGTTTTTACATATTTCTTAAATAATAAAAAATGATTGGTTGTGAGAATTTTGGCCAAACGGTCCCCCGGATTTTGCATTAGACCCACCTCTTGAGGTAAGCTTGACGCAAAATCCGGAGGGCTTGGAAAATGTGCACTTTTGTTGCCAAGAAGGACAAAAGTGTTGTCCATGTCATTTTCTCCTCCTTCCGTCCCTTGGACTAAAAATTTCGGGTGTAAAGTGACATTCTTTAATCTTCTCGGTTCTTAGGCCTCCCATTGGGTGAAATTTCTCTCCTCACGGCTTCTCGTCTCTAGTGTAAAGAAGCCCTTAGTGTAGTTGATTTGTCACACGCGTAGATGAATTCATTATTTATTGTGTTTTGAATAGATCATTTAATTCGGTTTAAATCAGTCCCAATTTTGCTTCACATGATCAAGGAGTTGAATACCAGTTGCTGAGCCTTGTGAGATAACAGTACTGTAATTTGTGTGAGATACACTAATTTACATAAACATGTGGTAAGTTTTTACTGTTGACCAATTTTTTTACCCTCTATTGGTCAAGATGGAGATCGTTCAATAGTATTGGAATCAATGTCTTTGGTAAATTTTTTTGTCGAGAGTAAAAATCTATAACATTTTCAACTTATCTCACACTAAATACACTATTTAGTGTAGTTCCAAAAAAAACTCCCAATTCACGGGAAGACTTCACACTCTCTACATACCTATGTCCAGTGCAGTACGGTACTCACTCAACTATTCACTCAAGGAACGAGTGTTTGTGGATGTTTGGCCACAGAACCTTGTCCAATTCACTGCAAAACTATCATTATTGCATCATACTTATACCCATTGTTGCATTATTTATATCTATGTTGCATACACTGATTGTCATGTACTCATGTAGAGCAACTTCAAAAGGTTGCAGTCACACAAAGTTTCAGCTTGGACGACAGAAGTTTCAATGCGAGATAAAATGGCTGGCATCCAGTATTTTTCAACCAAGCTCGACGGGGTTGGCAATGATACAAAGCCTACCAGGACAAAGCCTAATAGGGACGAGACTTACACATGGTGATGATGCAGGCGTCAGATAGGAGCGAAAGACTAATTTCGGAAATTAATCAAGGCCGCAGTCCGGCTCATTTGAACTATGCTAAATCATCCCCCGCCTGCTCCACCAAAACACACAGTTACCAGTACCGGAAATCTCAGAAGGAAGGCAGTCGGTCCTAGATAATCATCGTGATATACTCAAGCAATCTCGTTGCAGGAACCTTCTTCATCATGGATTAGACCGGCACTGACGCACAACACGAACCACTACATCAGCAGAGAAAAAACCCCAGCAACCTAAGAACCTTCATTCAAATAAGTTCTTGTTATTACTCCGTTTTGCTTCTCCATTCTATAATACCCGACGAATTCGATTTTTCTTCTGTCCTCAAGCCATTCTATATTGGTTTCATTCAGTGAAAAAAGACATTCAAGGTCGAACGTCACACATAAATCCTTCTATCTCCAAAAGTCATGTGCAATATCAAGATTGTGACCAGTTGCTTCATGACAATCACTTCGGAAAATCGTGTGATGAAACTAGAAGAAATCATAGATGAGCATAATTTCATTGAAGATATTACAACATATACGTGATATATTACATCCAGAAGTGATCGATGTTGTTAGAAGCTTCCTCCTGCCCAGGTAGATTCTTCAGGATCAGGTAGAACAGCTGCCCATCATCCTTCCTCTTGTCGACAATAGTTAAGCTATGTGCTACCCAGTGCAAGCACACAACTGACAAATCATTTGCCGTCCACAATCATATACTACCTTCCTCTCATCATCATCATCCTGGAATTCATATCTTCACTCTCATCACATTACGACATACGTACACTCTAAATCAGAGTGTACGTACGTATCACCTCATGAGCATAATCACAATAGTCATAAGGATTGTTGCCTGGTTGCAAGCGAAAATGAGATGCAAGCAACATAGTGAGTAAGCTCATTTTTGAGATGCAATCAACATACAGTGAGTAAGCTCATTTTTGAGATGCGAGCAACATACATAGTGAGTAAGCACACATATGTCGTACGTACACTCCATTTTTTTCTACACTGAAATTTCAGAGAGTTAATAATGATGTTAATCATATGGTGAGCACAATAAGAAAAAGATTCTCAGAAATTTCGATGTTGTTATATCATATCAGCACGGATTACTAAGTGGGGTGCATGACATATCACATCGCTGACAACAAACAAACAAACATCTGTTCATGAAAGCTTCCTCCTGCCCAGGTAGATTCTTCAGGTAAAACAGGTAGAACAGCTGTCCATCACCCTTCCTCTCGGCAACTTTCAGCGCTCCATGTGCTACCACTTGCAAGCACACGAGTGACTCTAGTCAACTTGCCTTCACAAATAAAAACAAACAAAAAGCAACAGAGGCCTCCGCTCAGACCCTTAGATGTTCTGTATAAGTTTATGATAGTTTCAACCAGCCGGCTGATTATCAATTCTAATCACTGCGGAAACCCTACAATATCCAAAAATACACATCCACAACACTACTGCTCAGGTTTAAATTGTGTTGGAAACGATGATTTCTCTTCAACGCCTTCTCACGAAGACTAAAAGCGAGCTGGGATTATCGAATCATCACTGCAGCCACATCTTGTTATGAATCACTACACAAGGACACCTACACGGATATGAAAAAAACTAAGATGCTGGTGTCTCAGATATCCAAGGAAGTTTGGAAGCTGCATTAGCTCTCAAGCCCGGCAGGGCGAAAGCTTTAGGCGGCCACTGCGAATGTTTGAGAAACAAGCCTAAAATTTTATCGTCATAGACTTCCAGCGGGAACAAGCTCTCTAAAACCTAATAGACTTAAATTACAAGATTCAATGACAAGGAATGCACAGAAACTAGAGCAACATTCACCTCTGAAATGTAACAGGTAGTTGAATGGACTGAGGGGATGGAGAAAGCTGTGACTCGTAGGGTTTATGTATGAGACCTGTGAAGGCTCCAGAAACCCTAACGGAAGAAATAGAAGTCTCTGGAACAACAGAGTTCAAGAACCGTCATGTTGACCGTGGCGGTCTTACCCGTTACCGTGACCAGTGGGGGAGGTGGTCTGGCTTATGACCGTGTCTCAAGTAAGCACAGTTCACCCTGCATAAATATTATGCCTCGAGAGTTAACCCCTAAGTGACCAAAGGACCATTTTATGGTTGCTGCCCTTTTTTTACGGGTTGCCTAGGATGAAATTTTATTTTTTTTATGAAAAATCAAAAAAATAAAAAAATAAAAAGGAAATTAAGCTTACTTTCCAACCCAATTTGAATCCTGTCAATCCGAGTTAAACTCCACCAAGGAGAATTTATCAAAGTCAAAGACCTCAATATTGTCCTAGTGTTATAAAATTTACTATTTGGGGAAATTAATGATGTTCTTTCCTTCGAAAAAAATTCTTTTATGAATTTTAGAATAGAATGTCTAGTTTTAACCAATCATACCAAATTTCAAATTCTAAAAAAAAAAATTGTAATTTTGGTAAATATTAAATGTTAAATGCTTCTAAACTCATTAAATGAGTATCTAAAACAAATTTTGAAAGTTTGATCGTAGGGATAATTACTAAACATCATGCTTCTCATTTTCTCTTTTAGATCAAATTTCATCAAAGGTGCAGAAGTAACATTTTATAACACATCTAGGTTTTGCCCTTACCCCCTCTGTCATTTAGGGGTTAATATTTCTTAACAATTATCCTATGCTATTGTCAAATTCGACGAAAATTAATTTAAAAAATGAGAAGTTGAAAATCTTTCTAAACTTTGAATGCTAAATGTTGAATTTGACATGACATGGACTACTAAATATCAACTTATATTTGGTTGTTTTTAATACAATCTACTCAAAAGTTGAAAAAAATTTAATTGCCAAAAATTTAGAAACTAGGCAACTAAAGCTCTAGGGCTCTATAATTAATTCAGTTTGTCTTTGCTTGCCAAATTTGACCATAGCGTACAGTATAGTATGTTAACATTTAGTAAATACAAAATTCATTTTTTTATGATATATGTACATTAAAGAGGGTAGTTTGCTTTTTTTTTTTTTTGTTTGTTTGTTTGTATGTTACATTGAGATCTCGTGGACCGTGGACCTGCCGATCACATTCTTTGCATGGTCGAAATGCTCTCAATAAGAAGGGGTGTAAGGTAGGATGACTGTAAACGAAACAAATTTGTTTGTGAACAATTATCGATAGTTAATGAGGTCTGATATTTAATTAAATATAAAGAAATTGGTGCTAAACTAAGATGAAGAAGCGAGATTTCAATATTATATGCAAAAGTTATTCAATGTCAAAGTGGAATTGGTAGATTTTCTAAAACCATGCAATGTCTTTGCGCTAGACATTGTGTAAGGAACATCTATCTATTGCTTAAATCTATTGTTAGGACATGATTTTGAATACACGTTTGGTATACAGTCATCCTACCTTACTAAAGTTGTTTCGTGACTTTTGGACTAGTGTGGAAGTTATGAATTTTAAATTGATTTAAATCAAATTGTAAATTAAAATAAACAAAGGAAAATTCTAATTCTAATTTTAAAATTAAAATTAAAGCAAAGCTAAATCTTATAGAACACTTGGGCCAACGACACAGAGTCACACTAGTAACATGTGCAAACTCAAGACAACTTGTACACTAACCTAAACCAATAATACACATGGAGAGAGCTCGAATAACAATTACCATCTTTAACATTTTTAGGACATCCTCTATCTAGACCCTTCAAAGGGCCCAACATTTTAAAATATACTTATTGATGTAGATGGAATTAGAAAGTTAAATTAATACTAGAGCTTTGCTGCTCCTCGCACTACAAGTGACAAATGATATAATATGATACATTGGAATGTAAAAACCAAAAAAATGTTAAATTAATTACCTTAATAATAAACAAAGACATATAATATTGGCACTAATTATGGTTCTTACATAAGAAATTTAATTGATTGTGGTTTGTAGTAAATTTTATTTATTAAATTATAAACCATAAATAATTAAATTAGGTTTATTAAATTGATTGTGGGTTGTGGTAAAAGTGATTGTGGTTTTCCAATTGAGACAATTCACCTTCGAATATATCACCATAAACCTTAAAGCTTCAAATCAACAGTGTTAAAAACTCCAAGGCCATCCCGAAGACTAAACATGTAGAAGTCGAAGGAATTGATTTTGTTGGTGGACACCACTACTCGTGAAACTCCACGCCTTGATCTTTGTACACTCCCAATTATTCCACCTCGTTTGGCAGCTCTTCCAGAGACTCCTACTATAAAACCTCAGACCTTGCATGGTTTATTCACGCAGTTGGGTACTCAACACAAAGCGAACTAATTTTTCGCCTTTCACTATTTGGCATACCTTTATTTGGATTGCTCTTCACGGGCCCAATTCTTCAAAACCCAAATTTGAAACCCTCACCCTAATATTGCACGTTGGAACAATCGTGGAGATAGCTAGGAATGGTCATAGAGATGAGACGAAATAGAATCAGTCATGGAACTGTCGTGTTGATGAACCTACCATCCCATACATGCTAAACCAACTCCGACTTTTGTCGTCAATAGGATTATTAAAACCACATTTAGAACTTAAGTATAATAGACCCAAAAAAAACTCTTGATTTGGACATTGGATGACCACGATACACTTCCAAAAAAATTAGAGGGCTCTCCAAATGTAGTCTAAAAAGGAAAATTCAGCCAATAGCACGGCAAATATATCGTGTTTTGGCTAATTTTCCCTTTTTAGGTTGAATTTGAAGGACCCTCGAAATTTTTTGAACATTTGATGGGATATGTTTGAATCAATCAATGTCCAAATCCAATTTTTCTTATACTTTCACTATGCAAATTTTTTGAATGTGCTTTTATGATAATGGTTTAAATAATGGTTTAATTCCTTATCTATTAACCCCTAAACGTCCTCACCACTGCCCAAATTGGGCAGCTTTGCAAAGATGCAATATAAAATGCAACTAAGAGGGATATTTTGAACTTCATGTATGAATAAAAGTTATACATTATGAATTTTAGATTATATCCATACATCTGGATTTGCAATAGCTATCACCAATATTTTTCTATAAAATTTGAAACTTAAAAATCCAAATTATTTTGTAATTTGATTATGAATAAGATATTGACAAATTGTGGATGAAAATCGTTATGGTGGGTTGAAATGAAATACTCTAGGTGTAGTGATTTTTGGAGATTTTTTGGTTGCTTGATTTTATGAGTTGGCTTTTTCAAGATCACTTTTAGACTAAAATCTTTGAAATTTTTGGTGGAAAAGTGCAATATGAAATGATTCATAAAAGTTTTACAAATCATCAACTTTCTAATCGGATGACATGTGCATTAAGCTAACTTCCTATAGAAAATTTAGTAAAAAATTCACACTGCAAAAAATGCATGACGGATGAGAAAACGAAGTTTGCTTCTGTACATCATGCAAAATATGCATGGTTGGGCAGTAAGGGGTTAACTCCTAAACGTCCTCACCTTTGTCCAAATTGGACAATTTTTGCAAAGATGCGTTATAAAATGCAACTAAGAAGAATATTTTGAATCTGATAAATGAATAAAAGTTGTTCGTTATGAATTTTGGATTCTATCCATATGGTTAGATTTGCGATTGCTATCACCAATATTTTTCTACAAAATTTGAAACTTAAAATTCAAAATTATTTTGTAATTTGATTACGAATAAGATATTGACAATTTGTGGATGAAATTTGTTGTGATGGGTTGAAATGCAATACTCTAAATGTAGTGATTTTTGGAGATTTTTTGGTTGCTTAATTTTATGAGTTGACTTTTTCAAGAGCACTTTTAGACTAAAATCTTCAATGTTTTTGGTGAAACACTCCAACATGAAATGAGTCATAAAAGTTTCACAAATCATCAACTTTCTAATCGGATCACACATACATGAAGCTAACTTCCCATAGAAAACTCACTAAAAAATTCACACTACAAAAAGTGCATAACATATTAAAAAACAAAGTTTGCTTCTATACATCATGCAAAATATGCATGGTTGGGCAGGTAGGAGTTAAAAGATATTTTTTAATATGTAGGATCCTTTGGAGGGTCTGGACTGAGGATGCCCTTAGTTTGAAAAGAATGATATGTAAAATTTTCTCAAAATATACAATGATTTAACCCTTAACTGTCTAAGCGTCCATTTTTTGGACGATGTACATATTTCATCCGTGTTTTCTCATCCATCATACACTTTTTGAGTGTGGATTTATTTCTGTAGATTTTATGTGAAGTTAGCTTCATACATGTGTGATCCGATTAGAAAGGGGATGATTTTTTTAATTTTTATGCCTCATTTCATGCTGCAGTAATTCATCCAAAATTTCGAAGGTTTCAGTGTAAGAGTGCTCTTAAAAAAGTCAACTCATAAAATTAAGCAACCAAAAAATCTCCAAAAATCACTACTAACACCTAGATTATTACATTTCAACCAATCACAACACATTTCATCCACAGATTGTCAATATGTTATTTGTAATTGAATCACAAAAGAATTTTGAATTTTTGTGTTTCAAATTTTATACAAAGTTATTGGTGATAGTAATCATAGGTCTACCCGTATGGATAGAATCAAAAATTCATTTATTCATACATAAAGTTCAAAAAAATCCCTCTTAGTGGCATTTTCCAATGCACGAAACCATGAAATATCCGAAGTCACACGGATATCGTTTAAAATCCGTGGGATCCAATTCCTGATGTGCTGCTCTAAATAACACCTGTAAGCTCGACTTTACATTTCAACACATTCCCCCAATCCTGTAAATAAGTTCTAAGGTAAGTCACCCTGTTTGTGTCACATTCAGAAGTCACCCTATTTGTGCCACTATGTATTAGTAGTAGTGTACTGTACAAATCAAAATTTTCTATGTAAGACACTGATGCATAGTGACCACAACGTGGCACAAATGGGTGGTTTACTTTAGCTCATAACACATTTTCATGTTAGAGGGACAAGAGTGTCATGAGGTTTGCTGACCCAGGGAGTTCCTGCAATCGCAAACCGCCATGGTTTTGACAGGTCTTGTGGATTTGCATGTTGTCCACAAACTCGAGGTCCAACCAGAATAGCTTCTGGTTTTGCACCGTCAAGGAGCTGAAGACCATCTGGCCGGAATCCACACAAAAACATGATCAACAACACTGATACCATAACTTGATTGACCAAAACCCTAATCTATGGAAACTTGCAAAACCAACAAAGTCAACGTTCACACACTCACATCAACATGGTGAATTTACTTACATGGTTCATACAAGTATTCTGGACACATGGCTCTTAAAACTTGTGCAACCTGCAGCAACCCAACAGTTATCATTTCTTACAGATCATTGTATAAGTGAACACAAATAATCAATTATGAAAAAAATGAGCAAAAAGATGATACGTCAACTCTTCTACAAATGTGTTCGAAGAAAGAGTTCTAGTGCACCTTCTCTGGGCCATTAAGGAGCATAGGCTTTGTTGAATCAGTTTCTCTCCGGATCTGGACGTTACCAAGACCTGCAAAAACATATCAGTTGTTATATTATGGCATTCTATTTAGTGTTGCCTTTTAAATAATGCTGCCCTATATTGATGGAACCAATGTAAGCCTCCGTGACAATTAGACTCCCAAATAATAGAGTAAGAGGGAGTTAAACCCTTTCTGCATTAACCATTTTAGCACACAATTTAAACCTCTTGGTCCTTCAAGTGTACAACTTTTGGAAGGACAATAACAATTACTATCTTGCCACCACAATGCAACAACCTACATAGTGTAACGGTGTCTATTTAGTGAGTGCAAAATTTGAATGTAAAGATCGCCGTAACCATGATGGATAAGAATAAACCTGCTACTGGAGAACAGGCTTTAATGAGCACCCCTGCACCCACTCCCTCTTTATCCGCCACTACATAGAGAGGAGCACAGCCACCATTCCTCATGTCACGCTCAAACAACTGGCCTCCTGAAGCATACTGTTTCACCATGAATCACAGAAAGTAAGTTTATTGTAAATAAATCATAGTCTACCACCAAGAAGAGGCACCAAAGGTAGACCTTGTTGTACATGTTCTTGAGGCATGAATAAACGAAATATCCCGACAAACTCTTCATTCACAATGATCTTCAGGCCAACGTTACGATTACTATGTTGTAAATAAAGCAAAGATACTTGATTACATTAAAACTTGGTTACAGTAGAACAAAGAGTGTGGTACATACAAGTTCAGGGGTGCGGTCTTTCCCTCCGAAGCGAGATTTAAACGCAGAATCTCCTTCTGGATATGCCTCAACCTGAAAACATTAACAAGCCCACTTGGTCCATATTAGTATTAAAGTCGCCTCTTGTGATAAGTAAAATATTTTATAATGCAAACCATGTACGCACGGTTCTGCCACCGGAATTGTCATGCCAGACTCTAGTGCAAAATACAATGATATACTCACACCTGGTGTCAGCAATGTTCTGAAAGAACTGAATCTAGTCCAAAAGGGTCTCAAAATTCATTCCTAAACTTCTCATTAACACCAAGTGAGAACATACTCTAAGGCATGCAATTATTTACCTCAGTGATTTTGAGAATTATACAATCACCATTAAATAAGAACTTGCCCAGCAACTGACGTGCCAACGTCACTGCGTCACACTCATAAAAAGATTTCTCCAGTTGCTTGTGCTCCTCTGCAAACTCTCGCCTGTAGTACTCTTCCAGCAATCCAATGTCTCCGAGCTCTTCCTGTCAATTGGAGATACAAGAATGATATATCAATGCTGCAAACTATGCAAATTGTACTTACAGGCAAGGCTCGAGTAACTTCGACTTTTGACAACAGATAAACTACAAAGAGAATGTAACACTCAACTTCTATCGTATAGATGATTTCTGCCAGATGTACTAAGAACAATGCGTCATATATTGCAATATACTTCTGGGAAAAGTTAATAATGAAAAACTGAATACATTTCACCTCTATATGATTCAGATACGAAGAATAATGTTGTGGAAGAAGAATATCAAGCTTGTCTTTGCATCATCAACCCTAATTGCATCCCTAATTGCATCCAACGATCATACCGTGTTGTTGATATGATAGCTGGTGGGGAACTAAACGGGCTTTATATACACAGATTTAGTCAGGCCTTCATAGTGTGATTCTGCTAAATGAAAGAAAAGATTATCTGATCTATGGAGCCACATTTGCCCAAAAAAAAAGCAACTAAATACGATAACCCAATGCCATCAGAAATAACTTAATAGAACTCAAAGCAACTTAATCATGGACAGTTGAAGTGTCTACTGCCGATTTGAAAACCAAGAACACTCCAAACCCTAAACCCTAAACCCTAACATGCTACAAGCTTATGACCAAGGAAAGCCAGAAGAAGAAGTTCAAAGATGTTCATACTTGCTTCATCAGCGGGAAGAAAGCACCTACGTCCTAGCATTGATGAAATTCGCAATGTCAATTGAGCTACGAAGTTGCAAGAAACTACAATCACATGATCTTGTTAATTCTCTCACAGGTTCCTGAAGTGAGAAGATTGACAAAGTTGTAATTAAAGCAGTTCATAACTGCATCGCCTATCACTAGAGTAACAGAAAAATCTTACAAGGCTCTTTCGTGGCGATGTCTCTAGCCAATCTCTTGGGTTATGGACATGGAACCATCTGTTCATATTCGCAGTCTCTTGGGATATGGACTTGTCAGACCGCGTCTTCCTCCACGTCTCAAAGCATTCCTCCGCACTCACTGATTCTTCCCGTTTCCGTTTCCGGCGAGAGGAAGTTGCCCCTTCTTTTCCGGAAGAACGTTTCATTTCGGAAACTGGGCTACAGGCACCAATCTGCATGCAAGAAAATGGTCAACAGTTACACCAATTGCAGATATAATGAATTGTGCACATCTGTATTGATTTCTCACTTTTCCCACCGATGTTCAAAAAACTCTTGTAACAAGTTTATGAATCAACAAATATTTTCTGAAAAGGCTTGCAAATCTAGGAACTGAATCATCACATGCATGCAAATGCTAGTTTACCTTGCTCACCTCGATCTTGTGATGCAAGCGATAGTAACCTTGACAACAGGTCTGGCTTGATGAGTGGACTGGTGAGCTCCTAAATCTTGCCTCAAAGGTCTTATTGGTTGAGTTCTACGTTGAAAACGGCCATTCGCCTGTGAGCAGCCAGATACCTCCATTGAACTAATGCGCCGCCAGCGATATAAATGAAAAGCAATTCTGTACAGTACCACAGGATTCACGGCTTGTTTTGACACGGCTACCCGAAGACGAATTTCTCTAAATCGCCCCGGACGTTAACCCCTAAATGCCTAGAGCCCTCTCCAAATTTGGCAGTTTTGCAAAGATGCATTATAAAATGCAACTTAGAGGGATATTTTGAACTTGATATATGAATAAAAGTTGTACATTATGAATTTTAGATTCTATCCATACGGTTAGATCTATGATTGCTATTACCAATAATTATGTATAAAATTTGAAACGTGAAATTCAAAATTATTTTGTAATTCAATTACGAATACGATATTAGAGTTATCCTTAAAGTCACCTTGTGTTTGAATAAGATACCGTGAATTTTGCTTTAATGTACTCTTATTTGTTCACCCCAAATAGTTAAAAAGTATGGAAAAGCTTGGTGGTCTATCATTGTCAGGTGCGTAAGAGCTTGGTGGTCTCTAAACTCAAGGGAAACTAGTTTAGCCGTCAAGAAAGACGGCTAAACTAGTTTTCCATGAGTTTGAAGACCACCAAGCTCTTACATACCTAATAATGAGAGACCACTAAGCTCTTACCTACCTTTTAACTATTTGGGGTGAACAAATAAAAGTACATTAATGCAAAATTCACGGTATCTTATTCAAACACAAGGTGACTTTAAGGATAACTCTATTGACAATCTACAGATGAAATTCTTTGTGATTGGTTGAAATGTAATACTCTAAGTGTAGTGATTTTTGGAGATTTTTTGGTTGCTTAATTTTATGAGTTGACTTTTTTTAGAGCACTTTTACACTGAAATCTTCAAAATTTTGGGTGAATCACTACAACATGAAATGAGGCATAAAAATTTCACAAATCATCCCGTTTCTAATCGGATCGCATATGCATAAAGCTAACTTCCCATAGAATCTACAGTAAAAATTCCACACTGCTAAAAGTGCATGACGGATGAGAAATTTTGGATGAAATCTGTACATCGTCCAAAAAATGGACGCTTAGGCAGTTAGGGGTTAATGCAAGGGGACGAAAACTGCCCCCTATTTTGAACATGTAGGGGTCCACCTTAAAAAGTAACCCCTTCTTCCAAAGGTTTAAAATTCCCAAGGGGGTCCCCCTAGATTAAAATTGGGCCGTAGGCTCCAAATTTGCAAAACAATTTGCTAAAAAAAGACCCTAGAGGGCCCAAAATGGAAATTTCTGAAAATGAGCCTCAAGGGTGAACAATGTTTGCATTAACGTCCGGGGGGCTTTAGGGTCGGGGCCCAAAGACACCCTAATTAAACAGTTTTGTAAATTAGCATACAATTGTTGGAGTGATCAAGCATTTACACTAAGGGTTGGTTCACACTATAGCTGTCAACGTTGAGAGGCCGTCGCAGTTCAAGGCCAATTCGCTTTAAGAGTCTCAAGGCTTGGGTTGAAAATTTATAGTAAACTTTAGATATTGGAGCCTTTGGCGGGCCATAGTACAAAGCCCCATTTTGGAAATCCAAATTTTAGACCTGCGGCCAAAATAGTATGAAGCCCCATTTTGGAAATCCACATTTTAGGCGTTCGGTCAAAATAGTGTGAAGCTCCATTTTGAAAATCCAAATTTTAGACCATCCGCCAAAATAGTGTGGACTCCTATTTTGGAAGTTCAAAGTCCAAGCTTTCCGCCAAAATAGTGTGTGATAAAACATATTAAAATCCCATTAGTTTATCTTGTCGACCATGGATTGGATTTCCATTCTCGTTTGACCCAATTCTCCCTCCAGAGGTCGTTATTTTGGCGCCAAAATGATAAAAAAGAATTGCCATATAAACACTTTTGAAGGCGACGGCCTTTGGGCTATGGCCTCTACTGTGAAGGGTCAAAAGGCCTATTTCTAGCTTTCTTGCAATCTCATTAGTAGAATTTGATAGCCTCTCAACCTTCAGCCATAGTGTGAATCATCCTTTAGAGCAGCTCCACCACTTCCTGCAACCAGAGACCGCAACTTCAGTTGATACGTCCGAATAACATATCCCCCAACGTGGATTTACAAAGGGACTCGCAATCAGCGAGCTCGTGAAATTCAGAGATTTTCTCGCCATTGTTCAGGCCACTACATTTTTTGAACGCATTGTGTTTGCCAGACTAATTTGGCTTGTCAAGAGCCATTGACAGATTATTGTTTTGATTTGTGATTCAAATAGGCTAGACGAGGGTGTATTGTGTCAGTAGGGCGTGGTTGTTGGAACAGATGGAGAACGATTGTCAAGGGAGTCTCTAGGCTTTGGCGACGAGAGATTCATGTAGGAAGGCAACGACGTCGAGGTCACTCGCAGTTATTGAGGTGAAAGGTGAGGTCGAGGGCATGCCACAACTGCTAAAAGATCAGCAGCCAAGGGACAAAGATATTAAAGCATGGACACGCCAATGCATAAATTAGAACCTCATTCAGTCTTAGTCAATGTTGTGCTAACGGTGTAGATTCTAGTAGTTTGGGGGGGGGGGGGGGCGGATTCCCGAGTGGATCTTATAGAAAATGTTAGGGTAAGCATGCCACTCTTTAATTATGATGTTGTTGGTATTGGGGAAATGTGAGGTAGGGGTTAGATTTGTGGAAGGTGTAGGGGTGGTGGTGTGCCTTCCTTTTTGGCTATCAAAGGAAAAAAATATTTACCATAAGAGGTGAGTAAGTGGACAAGATATGTGTTGGGGATTTCTCAAGATTCCATCTGTAAGAACCAACAAAGAAAAAGCATTTTAGAAGAGAATTTTGTATTATCATAGAATGCAATCCAACTAATTTTTTGTCATGATGGGGTTCAATTTTGAAGTCCTTTTAGATGTAGCTCCTTTTTATAATATTGTAGTTTACTAGGAAGTTCGGCACAAAATAATTAGTAAAAAGCTTGCCTAATGTTTTTGATTATAACTGGACAGACATGCCGAAATAAACTGAAACAAAAATACAAAATGCCAAATTATCCAAAAACTCGCAATCAAAGAGCCAAAATCAAATAAATGATAAGTTCATTAAATTCACACGAGGCAACAACAACCAGTTCACAAGCCAAAATAAAATAGAAGATGAACATCTTGAATTCATACGACGCAACACAACTAGATCCTACACTAAAATAAAATAAAAAACAACATCTTGAAGTTTCACGCGGCATCAACAACTAGTTCACATAGCATACATAGATACATTCAAAGGCCATCGTGTGAGCATAGTGATCTAACACCATGAAATCACAGGAGCTGGCAACTTGGCAGCCTGAAATCTTGGGACCCTGACAGTTGAAATTCTGGAAGCTTGGTAGGGACATTGAAGCACGAGGATTATTGCATGCAAACAACTCGTTGAGGATAAGAAGTAAAGCCTTCCATGTCCGCTTCATTTTATACGGACGTTGAAGTGTGATGGTCGTGCTCGTTGTCTGCCTACAGTTGGAGTCGTTAGGCTGGTAGGCAGTTGACGTTGCTGCGTTGTGTAGGATTTTCGATGGCGTTGCACTGCAACTAAAGATCTTCAGTGGTCCTCCTTGTTGATTGCTGCCGGAACTTTGAATTGGCATGGATACTGCCGGAGGTTGAGGTCACTATTTCGGATCACGGGTGTTGCTGTTGCGGATCGAGCTAGCACTCCACACACTCTCTGTAATTTTTTTAAGTTTGAAGTTGGTAGTACACTTTGGTTGTCAATATTGGTTTTCAGTTTGAGCATACACTGCTAGGATATTGGAAAGAGTTTAACCCTTAAAGGTCCAGAGAGCCCTTTCTGACCAGTATTATACAACAATCTTCCATAGTATTTAGAATGTTTCCACACCTCCTACGGGTTTAAGGTCAAAAGTGAAGTTAATATTCACGTTGATATGATTTTAATGAGATATTGGGATCTCAATTTGGAGCATTCTATTTACAACAAATGTCAAATATACGCCAACGTATCTACTATCCCCATCAGCCCTTTAAGGGTTAATGTTTGGAGCAACGTAGACACTGTAAAAGTTGTGCTGCTCTCTTGTACCCCTAAAAGGACACGAGTGTCATACTTGTCCATGTGACAGTCTGGGTTGCATTGCAAGGTACTCCAGAAATGAGCAGTAACATGGCAAGCTGGAATCCTATGCAGACAAAGCGTTACTTGCTCCTCAAAGTGCCGGGTGGAGGTTTAGGGTGTTGACGGAGGCTGGAGGCTATAGCTCAGAGGCTGGAAAAAAGGAGCTGAAATTTGTGGCTCAGAGACTGCCTCGAAGGTTGGAGGTTGTATTTAAAGGCCGGTTAGGCTTTCCAGAATTGGAGAGAAGGTCAAAGGTCAGAAGTGTGCTCGAAGGCCGGTTAGGGTTTAATTTCAAAATTAAAGAGAAGGTCAGAGAAGATTGCTGGAGATGGAAGAGCAATTGGTTGAAGGGTTAGGTGAAGTTGGTGAAAGTTAGAGAAGACGGAGAGTGCATTTGAAGCTAGCATTAGAGGATATTTGGACTCTCAAGAGGGTCTCCAAAGGAGGGGGTTGGAGGGCCTTTTTTGCATTAATATTTGTACTTCCAGAATATAGTACCAAGAGTAATAAGCTACATTTTGGAAAATGTGATGATGGGGAAGAGGATTATGATTGGCCGGGTTACAAGGCACTCATGTCGCCCGAGAAGAGACTGGTACATGTTAATATTTGTTTATTGGGGAATGTGATGTAATGGAGCTAGCACTTGTACTTAGGTGGAGGGCAATTAATAATATACAATTCACTATACAATTCACTGGAAAGTGCCTTTTGTTAATTTACTAATTCACTGAGTTACTAATTAGTAAAGGAAATTGGTTTCAGTTGTAAGAATTGTAAGAATGTAATTTGAATTAGTGATCTTTGAATTAGTGATCACTGATTCACTGATTAGTGATCTTTGAATCAGTGAATCAGTAATTTGAATCAGTAACTAATTAGTAAATTAACAGTGATTCACTAACTAATTAGTAAATTAACAGTGATTCAGTGAATTAAGAGTGATTAATAGTGATTCAGTAATTCACTGATTTAAATCACTGTTAATCAATAACTAATTAGTAAATCAGTGAATCAGTAACTAATTAGTAAATTAAATCAGTGAATCAGTGAGTTAGTTACTGAATCACTGAATCAGTGAATTGTGCCTTTTGTTAATTCATTGATTCACTGATTCACTGATGCACTTTACAATTCACTGGAAAGTGCCTATTGTTAATTCAAAAAGAGTACAAGCCAGGGAGGGTACTTCATACAAGATGGGGACTTCTATCCAGGTACCGCCCCTAAGTGAGCCTACGTCGATTAATTTCAATTTGTGTCAAACTTTGGGGGCCCTCTTGAGAGTCCAAATATCCTCTAATGCAGCAGTTAGAGTCAGGGATATGAAGAGTTGTCTTGACGTTTCATCCTAATCGAAGTTTCATCCGCATTTGAGAGTTGTCTGCGACTTAGTAGGTAAGCAACTAAGCATTACATTTGTATTTCTCCTTTTTCTATCTTTTTTGTTGCATTCAATCACTTTCTTCATGCCATGTCAATTCAAAGTATAATAATTCTAATGCAACTTTGTGGTGTTTGTGTTGTAGAAACATACCTCTTGCGAGCCTTTCTCTTTAGATTAGAGAGGTTGAAACTTTTGTTTGATGTTGCAATCTTAGTAACCCCTGCTAATGAATCTTGCATTACTTTTTCAAAGCTCTCATTTTTGTCAATTTCATCTTCTTTCTCAATGCTCTCTTCTTGTAATACATTTGAATTTGTTTCAAATTGTGGTATCTTTGTGTTATTGTCCATGGCCTGTACTTGGAATAGTGGATCAAATGCTTGTAGCCTTCCACATTGAGACCATCCAATCCTGATCATTTGACGTCTGTTCACATGTGCCCACGCCATGAAGAGCCAACCATAAAGGAAAGGCATCAATGTGGACATTTTTGTGTGAATCATCTCATTCTTTGCAGCTTTGTCTTTCAGTTGCTTGTCAATATCATCTAATGTGTAGCTATTAAACTCTTGTCTGAATGCATGCTTGAAAGGTCTATGTAAAATAACATTTGCCGGTTAAAAAACACTAGTACAATTTACAGGCACAAATATGAGAAGCATTTGAGGGTGATTTTCTTTCACCCACAAAATAAACTCCTTTGATTTGTGCACACTCCAACAATCTATCAACCAAACCAACTTAGAGTCTTTGTCCATCTTCAAAACCTCTAGTCGTTGTTGTCTATAAGGTTGTAAAATCTTCTCCACAAAGTCTTGACAAGTTTTCATATTCGACCAATACTAGAAAATCACGACCAAAACAACAGAAAATCAACTCATTTCTGTTGGTCCGTGCACTGTAAGTGCTTTTTTCACTGATTTCTAACTTTCTGTAAATGCAACAATAAAAGTCGCTTGATTTCTGTTGGTCAGTGCACTGTAAGTGCCTTTTTCACTGATTTCTGTTGGTCTGTGTACTATAAGTGCCATTTTCACAAATTTTTAACTTTCTATAACATTAAAGGAAATCTGAAGCCTCATCAAAACTGCGAGTTCTCATGCACATAAATTAATTAAAAAAAAAATATATATATATATTAAAAAAAATTGAATAATTTAAAAAATATATATATATAATATAAAATAAAAATTGAAATCTCACGTGGATATGTGGCAGCATTTCGGCCACATCAAGTTGGATAATATTTTTTTAATAATTTTTAAAATAATTTTTTAATATATTCTTAATATAAAATAAAATAAAATAAAAATAAAATATTTTTAAAAACATTTTTAAACGTTATAAAAACAATTTTTAAACATTTCTGTAATAATTAATATTATTATTTTATTAAAAAATTATAAAAATTTAAAAATAATTTTAATTACAAAAAAAATAAAAATAAAAAATGTTTTTGTCAAATTTTTTTTGGGAGTGGATCTGGCAGACTTTTCTATGTAGTTACTAAAAGTTTCAAAAAATTCCAAAAATATTGTTTTTTGAACGAAATTTTGATTGGTGGGAGCGATTTTTTTTCCACAGCAGACTTTGCATATTTTTAGCGAAGTCAAAAACTTTTTTTTTTCAATTTTTTTTTAAAATTAGATCAGGCAGGCTTTTTTCTATACCTACAAAAAGTTTCAAAAAATTCCAAAAATATTTTTTTTCGACGAAATTTTAATGGCTGTGAGCTGTTTCTTTTTCATAACAGACTTTGGATATTTTTAACGATGTCAAAAACTTTTTTTTTTTCAAAATTTTTTTTGTAGTGGATTAGGCAGGTTTTTATTTATATCTATAAAAAAATTCAAGAATTTCTAAGATATCAAAGATAAAAATTATTTTTTAGTTGAACCCCCTTCTACTAAAATGTATGTAGAAGCTTTACAACATATTGGATCAAAGTGAAATTTTTACCACTAATACTAGACTTTAGAACGCAACTTTTCCAACAATTTTTATTAAAATCGGACTCCGTATGGAGGAGAAACAAGCCTTCAAAGTTCACTAAAATTGTCAAAAGCCCAAATTTTTGATGTCGGCATTTATAAGTAACAATAAGTAAACCGTAGTAGCACAAAGTAACTTACCATTGGTGAGTTGGTAAGATCTCTTGGTTACAATGTAGGAGGTCTCGGGTTCAAATCCGGATGGTGGAGGTGTTGTGGGGTATTGTGGTCCGGGCAGCCCGAAACTATGGTCTGGGCAGTTGGAGACTGTGGTCCGGTCAGCTGAAAATTACAGTTCGGGCAATAGGAATTTTCCTCCGGGCAGCAGGAATTTTCCTCCAGGCAGTAGGAATTTTCCCCCGGGCAGCAGGAATTTTTCCCCAGGCAGCAGGAAATTTATTGTCTAGGAGGCTGCAATTTTTAGGTCGGGCAGCACAAATTTTGTTTTCAGCAAAGCTAAATTTTTTAATTCGGGTAGTAGAATTATTATTTTTGAGTAATTGAATTTTTTGGACCAGAACAACAAGAATCAAACAACATATCTCTGTTGAAAAATGTCCAGATCAACTTGTCCAAATCAACTCCAACTATCAACCATTCTCTGTTGATTTTTTGTTGTTCTAGACACATATTTTCTAATAGTGGACCAATGATTGTTTGTGCATGTTAGATGCCATTTTGCTTCTTTACATGCTATTCTTCTAGAATTTTGAGGAGGTAAACTTCTTTGTGTCAAGTTTGTAAACACAAGTTGGAATGGGAGAAGATAACCAGCTGCTGATGATGATACGGAAACCAAAATTTGCCTCTTATCTTCTACTCCATGTACTAGAACAAGTTTAGAACCTTTTTGTGCCTATATATGAGTGCCATTGGTAGTAACAATGTGGATGCCTGTCTAATTAGTGTTGACAACAAGCTTTGGTGGAAGAGAGCGTACCTTCACAAAATGAACTACTCTTTGCGCCATTTTTAACCTTTGCTTCTCAATCACTTAGTAATTTCCTTGCAACACCCGTAGCAGCCATGTAGCTCCAATTCAAACTACATCTAACAAAATCACATGTTCATGCTAAACTAACTCTAAAAGTTGTTTTGTCCTCTCTTTTAAGTAACTAAGCTAAGCTACTTTTTGCAAATAGGACTTCTAATCCTATTTCGAATTGAGGATGCAAACAAGGGTTGACCAACATCTCGATGGGATTGTAGCATTTCGATGATTTCTTTTTGAAGAATTGGGAACTTTGAAAGAACATAACGATGTTAAGAACTTTCAGAAAAATTGTTTTGATTATCAATTTTTGTTTTGACACCCTCTTTCAACTCTGCAGTAGATGTGAACCAATCCCATAGAGTGCCTCTACTAAGATCATTATAAATACTACAACTCTTTTCTGGCTCTTTGTATTTAAGTTTCAAGTAGCGCAAGGTAGATGTGTAATTTTTATGTTGTCTCATTGCAGCATGAATAGGTCTCCAAAGAGAAGGCAAAAACCAATTTGTAAAATTTCCTCTAACTTTAGCCTTCTTTGAGGTCGCTTTTGCAATATTCTCCACCTTTGGTACAAGTAAGACGGCCTGAACTTCTTTCCTGGGTCTCCCAATCGACCGCTTGACAACCTCACTCTCCTTAGCCTTCTCCACCTTCAACTTTATGTTCAATGTATCAAAATCACGCTCCACAAACAATTCCATCTCCTCTTTGTTAACTGGTGCAAACATACTCTCCAAAGTATTTTCCCTTGCCATTTTCACTCTTGCAAAGTATAAACTCTCAAGCAAACTAACTCTGACAAACAAACGAAAAACAAAGCCAAACAAAGAATAAGTTTAGGAGAGATAATGAAAACATTAGTGCAAGGGTTTACAGTAAAGGCGGCCGCTACCATAGAGGAATAAAGAAACAAACATCATAGACTTCCAACGGTTTCTTGGATGAATGCCTAAATTACATTATAGATTTTAAAAATTGTCGAATTTATTATTATTATTTTTTAAACTACCAAACCATATTTTTCCACTTTAATTAATTAGTAAGCAGTTGGGTGCCAAACTTGCTAGTAAACTACAGTATTTTAGAGGATTATGAAAATTATAAAAATAGTTACATACCACATTTCATGTTGTAAGATACTACAATTGATTATAAAAACATCATAAATCAGTACAGTCAATTACAAATACTTTTATAAAGTATTTATGTTCTTTTTTGATTCCTGAACTAAAACTTCACACCGTGAGATAGTCCTGAATGTGGGCTACATGAATCAATCAATAGCAATTTTTAAATGTATTTTCATATTGAATGTATTCTACTTGAAGCAAGTGAAGCTATATTAAAATCATGCTTTTACAATAAGATTTGTAATCTAACTTATGTTAAAGGACGAATTTTCACAATGTGTTTATAATCAAATAAAAGTATTAAATAAAATGGAACTAGTTAGCGAAGCTAACATCATACGAATGTATCATGATTTGTATCACTCCTCTAAACGAAAATCTACTTCTTACGATTATAAATTCCATCCAAGCACACTGGAGTCCGAGAGTCTTGACGAGAAAGTAGAGGCCAACACTCCCTTGAAGGACTGATCTGGTGGCACAAAGGTGACCAAAGATTCAAAACACTCCATCAAGGTGTACAATTAGACTGCTTTAGCAACTGCAAAAGCTAAGGAGGTGATGGCCCAAGCGTCGATTCGTAAAGCAGCTAGTATCAAGTAGCAAAACATAATGATTCTAATGAATGCTCCTGATAGTAGACCGGCCGCCCAAGAGTACCTCCAACTACACCAAGAAGAGGAATTGAATAAATTAAAAAAAGGTTAGCGGAAACGAAGCAACGGGAGAGTCGGGAGATTTCTATTTAAATTTTAAACTTGTTATTTTTTAAAAATCAGTTATCTAATGCAAGTTCTTTTACTGATTAGTTGTTTTTTATGAAGTTTTAAAAATAAATTTATAAATCTCTATTGCTTATTGGACTATGTAAGACAAACATCACCAACTTCTCTAAAACAAAGGTCTTAAGAAGGTTTGTATGTTCAATAGAGAGGATGTTGGTTTTACAGAAAATGTTCACATTTTGATTTTGTTGAGTACAAGATGCTAGTGTATGCGATAGGTGCACGCATGGGCTCTTCCAACATATAAGACATATGGGTGTTTATATGGTACAGTCCACCAACTCCTTTAGGTGAACTAACTACATTTTGGTGCACATTTATGCACTTTGAGCATTTTGTTTAAAAAGCTAACTTTCAAACCAACTTGAAAATTATGTAGCAATGATTCAATGAAAATGAATGAACCGACTTCTAAATTTATGTACATATTATCCAAAAAATCAAATTTTAGAATGTTAAAATTCTTTTATGTTGAAGATTTTGAGTATTAAAACTCCCTTTGTTATAAGAAATTTACCAATTTATGATTAAACTTTGAATATAAATATAGCTCACGTTTGATTCTATATCAAAAAATCTAAAAATGAGCCAATGTGCAAAAGTTCATTCTCAAGTACAATTAAAAAAATAAATCCATCAAAAAAGTTTTTAAAAATAGAGAAACAATTAATTCCTCCCAAAAATAACACATTTTAAAATTTGAAACTTCAATCAATTAAAAAAAAATTGAAAAAATTGGAAGATATTTTTCTTTACATATTTGAACATTGGGAAAATTCATAGCTCAAAATTCCATCCAACATCCTCTGTTCTCCTTCTCTATTAGAATTTAGAGTGCATAATATGCTCTGTGACAATGCACTAGTTTATCCTTTGTTTCATCTTTCATTAAATTATAATGCCAAATTTTTAATTTTCTATTAGTTTTTTTTCCTTTTTTATCGGTACAGTCCATCCTACCAGTTTCGATTTCACAAAAATATTTTTTCATGTAATGCAAACATAAATAACTACTATAAACCTATTCATCTACAACATCCTCTAAATCACCATCGTCTTTTTTTTCTTAGTCACCATCATTTGACGCTATCTTTTTAGTGCTAGTACATTAAAAGGCTAAATTCTAAGTACATATTGGATTCTATGTATGTCAAAAATCAGAAAAATAACTTTTTTATGCTTTCAAAAGTGATGGCTTTTGGAATTCCTTTTGCAAAATTTATCGGCATTTGTGTATTTGCTCACACTCTCATAAATTAAAAGTAGTACTAGTCATTGTTCTACTAGTAAACATACAAAGTGTCAATTTCTTTTACAAAATTTAGTGCCCATTGAACACAATATTCATTAAAATGAGAGAATAGGGACCTCTCAAAATCATATCTCTCATTTTCAAGGGGGAGGATTGAATCTAAATGGGTTGTCAATTTAGGTGGATAGTTAGTACATATATCATATGGAAGTAGGAATTTCCATTAAAATGAGAGTTATGGAAAGAATGATCGCTCCGAGTTGGAAGGAGGAGTTTCCATTAAAATGAGAGTCATGAAAAGAACGGTCGTTTCCAAACTAATATAGTACCATCTGAAATAAAAATAATGCTTACGTATAAGGGACTGGTTTCTCATCTCCTGGACACCAAGTCATGAGCTCAATGGTTGGTTGTGAATGGGTGTTTATCTCATATAGGTGGTCCGGGTTCGATTCCCGTTGAATTCGTTTGAGCAGATATGAGATATGCATGACTTGGTGCTGCTAAATGAACCTCGGCAGGCAAGAAATCTGTAACAACCAACCAGCCCCGTACTCTAAACTGTGACAAGTGCTTAACGCGCTAACAAAAAAACAGTGGTCTTAACCACTAAACCTTTTATATGTACTTGTTTTTAAAATCAAATACATACAGTTAATCCTTGAAAGAAAACGGATCAAATATACAAAGAAGTAAACGTACAATGTAATAGTAAATATATTAATAAAGTATAGATATTGCTCTTGCAACCACTATTTTTTTTCCAAAATCAAAACACTTAGTCTTTGAAATGGAAATCTTCAACTTCAAAGTAAAACACGCAAATATAAAATAAGAAATAGGTCAAAAGAAATCTACAACGTCTAATGAACTAGTCATAGAACAGACTGTATATCGCTTACATCAAAGCGCAAAGTATCACGATAATAGTCAAATACAAACTATCACATAGAGCTAGCAAAAAAGCCATATTCTCCATCGCCTCCAATCAACAACGGCTTAAGTAGAATTATACAAAGCCAAACTTTGGTTAATGACTTCGATCTGAGCTGATGGAATTTTGATCATGCACTCGACAGTACCTCGTTTGATCCTAGACTTCCATGCTGTCATCAAAGCATTTGTTTCTTCCCAAAGTGGAGGTTCCGTTTCATCAACCTTCCAACGCAAACCTCTCGTGGTGTCCCATCCAGTGTAGTAGTCCTGGACATTTTGATCCCTTGATGTTGGACGAAAGTACTGAATGAGGACACAATTTGGTCTTTCAGGGAATAGAGTTAGGATCAGACAACGCCCTCGCAATCCAAATTGGCCGAGTGTCACCATCTGCTGGTCGGATTGCAACGAAGTAGCCTTCGTAAAGGTCACGGCCCACCCTAAATGATGGCAATGGACGACCCCGCATGTGCCCAAGGTAAACGTCATCCTCTGCAAACTCTTCCCGAATGTCACCATCCTCTGCGTATTGATCCTCCACTATCGCTTCAAGCCGAGTTGTGGGCCAGAAGCCGTCTTTCAAAACATTGGACGGTTGCAAAGGCTCTTGAAGCGCTACCTTTACAGCTCGCCAATAATGTATCAAGTGCTCATAGCGTCTTCTGAATTCCCCGGTGAGGTCCTCATTGCACAAATTCTCCCAGTATTTGATAAATCCAGATATACCTTTCGAGATGTCTTCCACGTTCCTCATCGGACGTTGCGCAACTGGAATTTGTTGAAGTAGGATGATTGCGTGGGCTGAAGTTGCTCATAGCCATGCGCATTAGCTAGAGTAGATGATGCGAATGAGCTAGACTAGCAACTAGAGAAGTGGTACTAGTTAGAAGTAATGAGAATTGGGTCTCCCAAGTGATATGGGCTGATCCTAGTGTACTAGGAGTGGAGTATGGGCTGATGTCCCATATGGTTTGCCAAGGGGACTCCCTTGGGTGTGCTACTTAAGAGGGGCAGCCCATCAGTAAAGATCATCTCTTTCCTATGCATTCCAAGTGTTTGTGTGAGGCTTTGGCATTCTAATCTAACCTTCAATAGGTTATGGGCCCACTCATGTGTTTTGCGTGAGTCAAAGATTAGATTGCTCATTGTGTGGAGGTCGTGCGTTGGAGCGCTGATTTTGGAGTATTGGAGCGCTCATTTGGAACTTTGGAGGGCTGAATTCGAGCTTTGGTGGGCTGATTTCGACATTGGGAGGTATTACAATCTTCCTACCTTTGATCTACGTGTTGGAGGGCTGAATTCGCACTTTGGAGCTATCATTTGTTGATTTGGAGCTTTTGGAGCACTTTGGAGCACTTTTGGAGTTTATGCACGTCTACAAGGGCTGAATTGGAGCTTTGGAGCTTATTGGTGCTTGTTGGAGTATATTGGAGCTGATTGGAGCTTATTGGAGCTTATTGGAGCTTATTGGCTCAATTTGTGCTCAATTTGTGCACTTGTGTTGTTGCAAGGCACTTTTATGCTTTGAGGCTCTTGGGGTGAGTCTACAATCTGATTTTGGTATTGCAATTCTTGCACAAGGGTTTGGAATGTGAGTTATGCCCTTGGAGTGCTCAAAATTAGAGTTTGGGTTAGTGAATGCACAACGGGGCTGATTTGATGAATTTCAATGCAATTAGGACTTGAAGGGGCTGAATTTGCATTGATTTAGAGTCCTTGGAAGGCACAAGGGTGTCCATAGGGTGCATTACGTGTTGTGAAGCACAAGGGTGCTGATTTGAGTGGATTTGAGCCAACGAGTGCGCAATTCTCCTAGTTAGGGTGTTGTGGTATGATCTTGTGCAAATTCACTAAGAACCATCACGATTGAGTGTTGTGAGGTTGATGTGTAGCACAAAGGTGCTGATTTAGTGTTTGGAATTAGTTTGGAGGCATTAGAAGCACATACGTGTGCAATTTGCTTCACAAATCACAAAATTGTCAAAAATTATAAAAACAATTTTTCTTAGCTTTCTAGGGGCTGAATTTTGTGAGCGTACGTCCTTCAATCAAGGATATGGCTACATTTGAGGGTGAAGGTGCTAAGGTTGTAGACAAGTTCGATGGCGTCAACTTCCACTTGTGGAAATTCAAGATGGAAATGGTCATGGCCGAAAAAGAATTGTGGGAGATAGTTGAGGGTAGTGAGGAACCGCCTTCGTCCGACGCCGAGGCTAGGGTACGAACTGCGTACACTCGGCGAGAGAAAAAGGCCTTTGCGATTTTGGCTCTTAATCTTTCTGATTCCCAGCTTTCTCATATTCGGTCGTGCAAGACTCCCGCCGAGGCATGGGCCAAGCTTTGCAATATTCATGAGGCAAAGAGCTTGGTCAATATCTTGTTTTTGAGGCGCAAGTTTTTCACCATCAAGATGGAAGAAAACGACGACATGTTGGCGCACATCAACAAAGTCAAGGCTCTTGCGGATCAGCTCAACGGCGCAGACGTCAACATTACCGACGGTGATATCGTTATGACGCTCCTCGAGAGTTTGCCGCCGTCGTACGAGTATCTTATCGTTGCTATGGAGAGTAGGCCCATTAGCGAGCTCACTCTTGATTATGTGACATCACGGTTGTTGCATGAACTCTCGCGGCGCAAAGAGAACGAGACTCGTGGCGATAGCGCGGCGCTTATGGCGAAGCAATCCAAGAGCGGTGCGAGTGCGAGCTCTACAGACAAGGTATGCTACTATTGCGGTAAGAAGGGCCACTTGGCAAAATTTTGCTACAAACGCAAGAGAGAGGAAAGTGCCAACAATACAAAGGTCAACGATGCAGGTGATGAGTACGCATTTATGACTAGCGTCTCTTCTTGTAGTGATGACGGGGACGAGTATGCAATGATGGCAAGTGACGTGTCATGCAATGGTAGTGTGATCGATTGGATTGTTGATTCGGGAGCCTCGAGTCACATGGCGCCCATTAGGACTTGTTTCCAATCATATCACGTCATATCTCCAAAGAATGTCATTTTGGGTGATGATACGGTTCTTCAAGCCGTGGGTAAAGGATCCATCGTCGTAGACACCGAGGTGAAGGGTCGTGTGAAGACAATTACCATCCATGATGTCCTCCACGTTCCCAAGTTGAAGGCAAATCTTTTATCGGTGCGACATTTGGTGATGAAGCATTTGCGAGTGGAATTTAGCGACCAAGGGTGTTTTGTGTTGTCTCCAAGTCGTGAGGAGGTGGCCATTATACACGAAGTCAACGGCTTGTACCAAATCAAGTTTTCCAAGATGCACGCGGCGGAATCCGCAACGTTGGTGCAATCGAGTTCAAACGAAGACAAGTTGGCGTTGTGGCATCGTCGTCTCGGGCATTTGAATGTCAAGAGTGTGAAAGCACTGCGTGGAATGGTAAGTGGCATGGATCTTGCACAATCACACGTCGCACCTAGTTCATTCACATGTGAGGGTTGTATTGAAGGCAAGCAACAACGCTCACCGTTTCCAGTTGATGGGGCAACTCGTGCAACCAAGGTTCTTGAGATTGTGCATTCCGACGTGTGTGGTCCAATGAAGACCACGTCTATGGGGGGTTGCAAGTATTTTGTGACGTTCATTGATGATTTTTCGAGGAAGATATGGTTGTATCCGATCAAAGCAAAGAGCGAGTGTTTTGAGAAGTTCAAAGAGTTCAAGGCGTTGGTTGAGAAGCAATCCGAGCACAAGATCAAGGTGTTTCGATCGGATAATGGCGGCGAGTTCATGTCCAACCAATTTGGAGAGTTATTGAAGAAAGAAGGCATTGCTAGACAAACCACAACGCCATATACACCACAACAAAACGGAGTTGCAGAGCGTGCAAATCGAACAATTGTGGAAATGGCAAGGAGTATGTTGCATGCACAAAATTTGGGTTTGGACCTTTGGGCGGAAGCGGTGGTGACTGCGGTGTACACACGCAACCGATGCCCGACGAGTGCGGTTCAAAACATGACACCCGAGCAAGCGTGGAGTGGGAGGCCACCCCGCGTGGAGCACATGCGCACATTTGGATGCATCGCATTTGCAAAGGTACCCGATTCTCAAAGAACCAAACTTGAGGCCAAGGCAACAAAATGTGTGTTTCTTGGATATTGTGAAGGTACCAAGGCGTACAGGCTCATGTCGCTCGAGACCAAGAAGATCATTCGAGCTCGTGATGTGACATTTTGCGAGAATTCCAAGGTTGAAGACAATTTGGACGATGGTCCAAGTGGGAGAAGTGGCGATAAACCGGCGATTGTGGACCAATCTTCCAAATCTCCAGTTATTAATATTGTTGATGAAGACGAAGATGACGAAGATGGTGGTGATGAGGAACATATTGAGGAGCAACCTTTGAAGACGAAGAATGGCGAGAAAAAGGCACAAGCAACGGCGGTTGAAGACAATGCATCCTCGAGCGATCGTCGTTATCCAGAGAGAAATCGTAGACCACTTGGCGAGTGGTGGAAGAATCATATTCTCCCTCAAGGTGAGGAGGAGCATGCAAACGTTGCACTTTTAGATGCTCCATTGACGATTCGTGAAGCGTTGAGTTGTGATGATGCAAACAAGTGGGAGCAAGCCATGCAAGAGGAGTACAAATCGTTGATGGACAATGGCACTTGGGAATTGACTCCCCTCCCCAAGAATCGCAACGCTATCGGTTGTAAGTGGGTATTTCGTGCAAAGAGAGATGCAACGGGTGATGTGGTTCGTTATAAGGCAAGATTGGTGGCAAAGGGCTTTTCACAAATCGAAGGTGTTGATTTTCATGAGACCTTTGCACCGGTGGCGAAATTCACCACTATTCGATGCATTTTGGCCATCGGGGCTGCCATGGATTTGGAAATGCATCAAATGGATGTGAAGACGGCGTTCTTGAACGGCGAGTTGGACGAGGACATCTACATGGTACAACCCGAAGGATTTGTGCAACGAGGTAATGAGAACCTTGTTTGCAAGTTGAACAAGTCATTGTATGGGTTGAAGCAATCTCCACGCGCATGGTATCAAAAGATTGACACGTTTCTTGTTCATATCGGGTTCACAAGGAGCATCGCTGATCACAGCTTGTATTTCATGCAAAAGGGGCAACATGTGGTCATCGTGATCATATATGTGGATGATTTGATCATCCTTGCAAGTTGTATGAGCTCTTTGAAGGCATTGAAGGCAATGCTTGAGAACGAGTACGAGATGAGTGATCTCGGTGAGTTGCACTTTTGTTTAGGAGTTGAGTTTGTGCGAGATAGAGCAACACGCACCATAACAATGAATCAAAGCAAGTATATTATGGATGTTCTCAAACGCTTTGGCATGGAGGATTGCAAACCGGTTGGCACTCCATTGGATGTGAATTCCAAACTCGTGAAACTCACCGATGAGGAGTATGCATTAGAGGCTCAATCTATGGTGGATGTGCCATACAAGCAAGCTGTAGGGTCATTGATGTATGCTATGATTGCAACAAGGCCGGACCTTGCGTATCCAATCAGCGTTGTGAGTCAACACATGGCAAGACCGGGTTCAAGTCATTGGGTTGCGGTCAAGAGGATCATGCGGTACTTGAAAGGCACAAGTGATGTGAGGTTGTGTCTTGGAGGTGACAACATTGTGTTGAGTGGGTATTGTGATGCGGATTATGCGGGTGATACCAATGATCGTAGATCCACCACGGGGTACATGTTCAAAGTTGGATCGGGGGCCGTTTCATGGAATAGCAAGCGCCAACAAACCACGGCCACGTCAACGGTTGAGGCGGAGTACATGGCGACGAGCCACGGTACGAAGGAGGCCATTTGGTTGAGGCAACTAATGGCGGATGTGAGATGCACTCAAGAGGAGGCTACAACAATCATGTGTGACAACCAAGGGAGTATGTCATTGGCGAAGAATCCAACGCATCACTCACGTACAAAGCACATTGATGTGCAATATCACTTCATTCGAGAGAAGTTAGAGATGAAGGTGATAGAGTTGAAGTATTGTCCAACGGAGCACATGGTGGCGGACGTGCTGACAAAGGCTCTTGCGAGAGATCGACATCAAAGACTAGTGGTGGCATTTGGGCTCCAAGGCTTTGGCTATTCGCAAAGTGGGAGTGTTGAAGTAGGATGATTGCGTGGGCTGAAGTTGCTCATAGCCATGCGCATTAGCTAGAGTAGATGATGCGAATGAGCTAGAGTTGCAACTAGAGAAGTGGTACTAGTTAGAAGTAATGAGAATTGGGTCTCCCAAGTGATATGGGCTGATCCTAGTGTACTAGGAGTGGAGTATGGGCTGATGTCCCATATGGTTTGCCAAGGGGACTCCCTTGGGTGTGCTACTTAAGAGGGGCAGCCCATCAGTAAAGATCATCTCTTTCCTATGCATTCCAAGTGTTTGTGTGAGGCTTTGGCATTCTAATCTAACCTTCAATAAGTAGATGATACGAATGAGCTAGACTTGCAACTAGAGAAGTGGTACTAGTTAGAAGTAATGAGAATTGGGTCTCCCAAGTGATATGGGCTGATCCTAGTGTACTAGGAGTGGAGTATGGGCTGATGTCCCATATGGTTTGCCAAGGGGACTCCCTTGGGTGTGCTACTTAAGAGGGGCAGCCCATGAGTAAAGATCATCTCTTTCCTATGCATTCCAAGTGTTTGTGTGAGGCTTTGGCATTCTAATCTAACCTTCAATACAGAGCGTGCAAATCGAACAATTGTGGAAATGGCAAGGAGTATGTTGCATGCACAAAATTTGGGTTTGGACCTTTGGGCGGAAGCGGTGGTGACTGCGGTGTACACACGCAACCGATGCCCGACGAGTGCGGTTCAAAACATGACACCCGAGCAAGCGTGGAGTGGGAGGCCACCCCGCGTGGAGCACATGCGCACATTTGGATGCATCGCTTTTGCAAAGGTACCCGATTCTCAAAGAACCAAACTTGAGGCCAAGGCAACAAAATGTGTGTTTCTTGGATATTGTGAAGGTACCAAGGCGTACAGGCTCATGTCGCTCGAGACCAAGAAGATCATTCGAGCTCGTGATGTGTCATTTTGCGAGAATTCCAAGGTTGAAGGCAATTTGGACGATGGTCCAAGTGGGAGAAGTGGCGATAAACCGGCCATTGTGGACCAATCTTCCAAATCTCCCGTTATTGATATTGTTGATGAAGACGAAGATGACGAAGATGGTGGTGACGAGGAGCATATTGAGGAGCGACCTTTGAAGACGAAGAATGGCGAGAAAAAGGCACAAGCAACGGCGGTTGAAGACAATGCATCCTCGAGCGATCGTCGTTATCCAGAGAGAAATCGTAGACCACTTGGCGAGTGGTGGAAGAATCATATTCTCCCTCAAGGTGAGGAGGAGCATGCAAACGTTGCACTTTTAGATGCTCCATTGACGATTCGTGAAGCGTTGAGTTGTGATGATGCAAACAAGTGGGAGCAAGCCATGCAAGAGGAGTACAAATCGTTGATGGACAATGGCACTTGGGAATTGACTCCCCTCCCCAAGAATCGCAACGCTATCGGTTGTAAGTGGGTATTTCGTGCAAAGAGAGATGCAACGGGTGATGTGGTTCGTTATAAGGCAAGATTGGTGGCAAAGGGCTTTTCACAAATCGAAGGTGTTGATTTTCATGAGACCTTTGCACCGGTGGCGAAATTCACCACTATTCGATGCATTTTGGCCATCGGGGCTGCCATGGATTTGGAAATGCATCAAATGGATGTGAAGACGGCGTTCTTGAACGGCGAGTTGGACGAGGACATCTACATGGTACAACCCGAAGGATTTGTGCAACGAGGTAATGAGAACCTTGTTTGCAAGTTGAACAAGTCATTGTATGGGTTGAAGCAATCTCCACGCGCATGGTATCAAAAGATTGACACGTTTCTTGTTCATATCGGGTTCACAAGGAGCATCGCTGATCACAGCTTGTATTTCATGCAAAAGGGGCAACATGTGGTCATCGTGATCATATATGTGGATGATTTGATCATCCTTGCAAGTTGTATGAGCTCTTTGAAGGCATTGAAGGCAATGCTTGAGAACGAGTACGAGATGAGTGATCTGGGTGAGTTGCACTTTTGTTTAGGAGTTGAGTTTGTGCGAGATAGAGCAACACGCACCATAACAATGAATCAAAGCAAGTATGTTATGGATGTTCTCAAACGCTTTGGCATGGAGGATTGCAAACCGGTTGGCACTCCATTGGATGTGAATTCCAAACTCGTGAAACTCACCGATGAGGAGTATGCATTAGAGGCTCAATCTATGGTGGATGTGCCATACAAGCAAGCTGTAGGGTCATTGATGTATGCTATGATTGCAACAAGGCCGGACCTTGCGTATCCAATCAGCGTTGTGAGTCAACACATGGCAAGACCGGGTTCAAGTCATTGGGTTGCGGTCAAGAGGATCATGCGGTACTTGAAAGGCACAAGTGATGTGAGGTTGTGTCTTGGAGGTGACAACATTGTGTTGAGTGGGTATTGTGATGCGGATTATGCGGGTGATACCAATGATCGTAGATCCACCACGGGGTATATGTTCAAAGTTGGATCGGGGGCCGTTTCATGGAATAGCAAGCGCCAACAAACCACGGCCACGTCAACGGTTGAGGCGGAGTACATGGCGACGAGCCACGGTACGAAGGAGGCCATTTGGTTGAGGCAACTAATGGCGGATGTGAGATGCACTCAAGAGGAGGCTACAACAATCATGTGTGACAACCAAGGGAGTATGTCATTGGCGAAGAATCCAACGCATCACTCACGTACAAAGCACATTGATGTGCAATATCACTTCATTCGAGAGAAGTTAGAGATGAAGGTGATAGAGTTGAAGTATTGTCCAACAGAGCACATGGTGGCGGACGTGCTGACAAAGGCTCTTGCGAGAGATCGACATCAAAGACTAGTGGTGGCATTTGGGCTCCAAGGCTTTGGCTATTCGCAAAGTGGGAGTGTTGAAGTAGGATGATTGCGTGGGCTGAAGTTGCTCATAGCCATGCGCATTAGCTAGAGTAGATGATACGAATGAGCTAGACTTGCAACTAGAGAAGTGGTACTAGTTAGAAGTAATGAGAATTGGGTCTCCCAAGTGATATGGGCTGATCCTAGTGTACTAGGAGTGGAGTATGGGCTGATGTCCCATATGGTTTGCCAAGGGGACTCCCTTGGGTGTGCTACTTAAGAGGGGCAGCCCATGAGTAAAGATCATCTCTTTCCTATGCATTCCAAGTGTTTGTGTGAGGCTTTGGCATTCTAATCTAACCTTCAATACAGAGCGTGCAAATCGAACAATTGTGGAAATGGCAAGGAGTATGTTGCATGCACAAAATTTGGGTTTGGACCTTTGGGCGGAAGCGGTGGTGACTGCGGTGTACACACGCAACCGATGCCCGACGAGTGCGGTTCAAAACATGACACCCGAGCAAGCGTGGAGTGGGAGGCCACCCCGCGTGGAGCACATGCGCACATTTGGATGCATCGCATTTGCAAAGGTACCCGATTCTCAAAGAACCAAACTTGAGGCCAAGGCAACAAAATGTGTGTTTCTTGGATATTGTGAAGGTACCAAGGCGTATAGGCTCATGTCGCTCGAGACCAAGAAGATCATTCGAGCTCGTGATGTGACATTTTGAGAGAATTCCAAGGTTGAAGACAATTTGGACGATGGTCCAAGTGGGAGAAGTGGCGATAAACCAGCGATTGTGGACCAATCTTCCAAATCTCCCGTTATTGATATTGTTGATGAAGACGATGATGACGAAGATGGTGGAGATGAGGAACATATTGAGGAGCGACCTTTGAAGACGAAGAATGGCGAGAAAAAGGCACAAGCAACGGCGGTTGAAGACAATGCATCCTCGAGCGATCGTCGTTATCCAGAGAGAATCGTAGACCACTTGGCGAGTGGTGGAAGAATCATATTCTCCCTCAAGGTGAGGAGGAGCATGCAAACGTTGCACTTTTAGATGCTCCATTGACGATTCGTGAAGCGTTGAATTGTGATGATGCAAACAAGTGGGAGCAAGCTATTGAAGGTTAGATTAGAATGCCAAAGCCTCACACAAACACTTGGAATGCATAGGAAAGAGATGATCTTTACTCATGGGCTGCCCCTCTTAAGTAGCACACCCAAGGGAGTCCCCTTGGCAAACCATATGGGACATCAGCCCATACTCCACTCCTAGTACACTAGGATCAGCCCATATCACTTGGGAGACCCAATTCTCATTACTTCTAACTAGTACCACTTCTCTAGTTGCTAGTCTAGCTCATTCGCATCATCTACTCTAGCTAATGCGCATGGCTATGAGCAACTTCAGCCCGCGCAATCATCCTACTTCAACAGGGAGTCCCTTGGCAAACCATATGGGACATCAGCCCATACTCCACTCCTAGTACACTAGGATCAGCCCATATCACTTGGGAGACCCAATTCTCATTACTTCTAACTAGTACCACTTCTCTAGTTGCAAGTCTAGCTCATTCGCATCATCTACTCTAGCTAATGCGCATGGCTATGAGCAACTTCAGCCCACGCAATCATCCTACTTCAACACTCCCACTTTGCGAATAGCCAAAGCCTTCGAGCCCAAATGCCACCACTAGTCTTTGATGTCGATCTCTAGCAAGAGCCTTTGTGAGCACGTCCGCCACCATGTGCTCCGTTGGACAATACTTCAACTCTATCACCTTCATCTCTAACTTCTCTCGAATGAAGTGATATTGCACATCAATGTGCTTTGTACGTGAGTGATGCGTTGGATTCTTCGCCAATGACATACTCCCTTGGTTGTCACACATGATTGTTGTAGCCTCCTCTTGAGTGCATCTCACATCCGCCATTAGTTGCCTCAACCAAATGGCCTCCTTCGTACTGTGGCTCGTCGCCATGTACTCCGCCTCAACCGTTGACGTGGCCGTGGTTTGTTGGCGCTTGCTATTCCATGAAACGGCCCCCGATCCAACTTTGAACATGTACCCCGTGGTGGATCTACGATCATTGGTATCACCCGCATAATCCGCATCACAATACCCACTCAACACAATGTTGTCACCTCCAAGACACAACCTCACATCACTTGTGCCTTTCAAGTACCGCATGATCCTCTTGACCGCAACCCAATGACTTGAACCCGGTCTTGCCATGTGTTGACTCACAACGCTGATTGGATACGCAAGGTCCGGCCTCGTTGCAATCATAGCATACATCAATGACCCTACAGCTTGCTTGTATGGCACATCCACCATAGATTGAGCCTCTAATGCATACTCCTCATCGGTGAGTTTCACGAGTTTGGAATTCACATCCAATGGAGTGCCAACCGGTTTGCAATCCTCCATGCCAAAGCGTTTGAGAACATCCATAATATACTTGCTTTGATTCATTGTTATGGTGCGTGTTGCTCTATCTCGCACAAACTCAACTCCTAAACAAAAGTGCAACTCACCGAGATCACTCATCTCGTACTCGTTCTCAAGCATTGCCTTCAATGCCTTCAAAGAGCTCATACAACTTGCAAGGATGATCAAATCATCCACATATATGATCACGATGACCACATGTTGCCCCTTTTGCATGAAATACAAGCTGTGATCAGCGATGCTCCTTGTGAACCCGATATGAACAAGAAACGTGTCAATCTTTTGATACCATGCGCGTGGAGATTGCTTCAACCCATACAATGACTTGTTCAACTTGCAAACAAGGTTCTCATTACCTCGTTGCACAAATCCTTCGGGTTGTACCATGTAGATGTCCTCGTCCAACTCGCCGTTCAAGAACGCCGTCTTCACATCCATTTGATGCATTTCCAAATCCATGGCAGCCCCGATGGCCAAAATGCATCGAATAGTGGTGAATTTCGCCACCGGTGCAAAGGTCTCATGAAAATCAACACCTTCGATTTGTGAAAAGCCCTTTGCCACCAATCTTGCCTTATAACGAACCACATCACCCGTTGCATCTCTCTTTGCACGAAATACCCACTTACAACCGATAGCATTGCGATTCTTGGGGAGGGGAGTCAATTCCCAAGTGCCATTGTCCATCAACGATTTGTACTCCTCTTGCATGGCTTGCTCCCACTTGTTTGCATCATCACAACTCAACGCTTCACGAATCGTCAATGGAGCATCTAAAAGTGCAACGTTTGCATGCTCCTCCTCACCTTGAGGGAGAATATGATTCTTCCACCACTCGCCAAGTGGTCTACGATTTCTCTCTGGATAACGACGATCGCTCGAGGATGCATTGTCTTCAACCGCCGTTGCTTGTGCCTTTTTCTCGCCATTCCTCGTCTTCAAAGGTCGCTCCTCAATATGTTCGTCATCACCACCAGCTTCGTCATCTTCGTCTTCATCAACAATATCAATAACGGGAGATTTGGAAGATTGGTCCACAATCGCCGGTTTATCGCCACTTCTCCCACTTGGACCATCGTCCAAATTGTCTTCAACCTTGGAATTCTCGCAAAATGTCACATCACGAGCTCGAATGATCTTCTTGGTCTCGAGCGACATGAGCCTGTACGCCTTGGTACCTTGACAATATCCAAGAAACACACATTTTGTTGCCTTGGCCTCAAGTTTGGTTCTTTGAGAATCGGGTACCTTTGCAAATGCGATGCATCCAAATGTGCGCATGTGCTCCACGCGGGGTGGCCTCCCACTCCACGCTTGCTCTGGTGTCATGTTTTGAACCGCACTCGTCGGGCATCGGTTGCGTGTGTACACCGCAGTCACCACCGCTTCCGCCCAAAGGTCCAAACCCAAATTTTGTGCATGCAACATACTCCTTGCCATTTCCACAATTGTTCGATTTGCACGCTCTGCAACTCCGTTTTGTTGTGGTGTATATGGCGTTGTGGTTTGTCTAGCAATGCCTTCTTTCTTCAATAACTCTGCAAATTGGTTGGACAAGAACTCGCCGCCATTATCCGATCGAAACACCTTGATCTTGTGCTCGGATTGCTTCTCAACCAACGCCTTGAACTCTTTGAACTTCTCAAAACACTCGCTCTTTGCTTTGATCGGATACAACCATATCTTCCTCGAAAAATCATCAATGAACGTCACAAAATACTTGCAACCCCCCATAGACGTGGTCTTCATCGGACCACACACGTCGGAATGCACAATCTCAAGAACCTTGGTTGCACGAGTTGCCCCATCAACTGGAAACGGTGAGCGTTGTTGCTTGCCTTCAATACAACCCTCACATGTGAATGAACTAGGTGCGACGTGTGATTGTGCAAGATCCATGCCACTTACCATTCCACGCAGTGCTTTCACACTCTTGACATTCAAATGCCCGAGACGACGATGCCACAACGCCAACTTGTCTTCGTTTGAACTCGATTGCACCAACGTTGCGGATTCCGCCGCGTGCATCTTGGAAAACTTGATTTGGTACAAGCCGTTGACTTCGTGTATAATGGCCACCTCCTCACGACTTGGAGACAACACAAAACACCCTTGGTCGCTAAATTCCACTCGCAAATGCTTCATCACCAAATGTCGCACTGATAAAAGATTTGCCTTCAACTTGGGAACGTGGAGGACATCATGGATGGTAATTGTCTTCACACGACCCTTCACCTCGGTGTCTACGACGATGGATCCTTTACCCACGGCTTGAAGAACCGTATCATCACCCAAAATGACATTCTTTGGAGATATGACGTGATATGATTGGAAACAACTCCTAATGGGCGCCATGTGACTCGAGGCTCCCGAATCAACAATCCAATCGATCACACTACCATTGCATGACACGTCACTTGCCATCATTGCATACTCGTCCCCGTCATCACTACAAGAAGAGACGCTAGTCATAAATGCGTACTCATCACCTACATCGTTGACCTTTGTATTGTTGGGACTTTCCTCTCTCTTGCGTTTGTAGCAAAATTTTGCCAAGTGGCCCTTTTTACCGCAAAAGTAGCATACCTTGTCTGTAGAGCTCCCACTGGCACCGCTCTTGGATTGCTTCGCCATAAGCGCCGCGCTATCGCCACGTGTCTCGTTCTCTTTGCGCCGCGAGAGTTCATGCAACAACCGTGATGTCACATAATCAAGAGTGAGCTCGCTAATGGGCCTACTCTCCATGGCAACGATAAGATACTCGTACGACGGCGGCAAACTCTCGAGGAGCGTCATAACGATATCACCGTCGGTAATGTTGACGTCTGCACCGTTGAGCTGATCCGCAAGAGCCTTGACTTTGTTGATGTGCGCCAACATGTCGTCATTTTCTTCCATCTTGATGGTGAAAAACTTGCGCCTCAAAAACAAGATATTGACCAAGCTCTTTGCCTCATGAATATTGCAAAGCTTGGCCCATGCCTCGGCGGGAGTCTTGCACGACCGAATATGAGAAAGCTGGGAATCAGAAAGATTAAGAGCCAAAATCGCAAAGGCCTTTTTCTCTCGCCGAGTGTACGCAGTTCGTACCCTAGCCTCGGCGTCGGACGAAGGCGGTTCCTCACTACCCTCAACTATCTCCCACAATTCTTTTTCGGCCATGACCATTTCCATCTTGAATTTCCACAAGTGGAAGTTGACGCCATCAAACTTGTCTACAACCTTAGCACCTTCACCCTCAAATGTAGCCATATCCTTGATTGAAGGACGTACGCTCACAAAATTCAGCCCCTAGAAAGCTAAGGAAAAATTGTTTTTATGATTTTTTTGACAATTTTGTGATTTGTGAGGCAAATTGCACACGTACGTGCTTCTAATGCCTCCAAACTAATTCCAAACACTAAATCAGCACCTTTGTGCTACACATCAACCTCAAAACACTCAATCGTGATGGTTCTTAGTGAATTTGCACAAGATCATACCACAACACCCTAACTAGGAGAATTGCGCACTCGTTGGCTCAAATCCACTCAAATCAGCACCCTTGTGCTTCACAACACGTAATGCACCCTATGGACACCCTTGTGCCTTCCAAGGACTCTAAATCAATGCAAATTCAGCCCCTTCAAGTCCTAATTGCATTGAAATTCATCAAATCAGCCCCGTTGTGCATTCACTAACCCAAACTCTAATTTTGAGCACTCCAAGGGCATAACTCACATTCCAAACCCTTGTGCAAGAATTGCAATACCAAAATCAGATTGTAGACTCACCCCAAGAGCCTCAAAGCATAAAAGTGCCTTGCAACAACACAAGTGCACAAATTGAGCACAAATTGAGCCAATAAGCTCCAATAAGCTCCAATAAGCTCCAATAAGCTCCAATCAGCTCCAATATACTCCAACAAGCACCAATAAGCTCCAAAGCTCCAATTCAGCCCTTGTAGACGTGTATAAACTCCAAAAGTGCTCCAAAGTGCTCCAAAAGCTCCAAATCAACAAATGATAGCTCCAAAGTGCGAATTCAGCCCTCCAACACGTAGATCAAAGGTAGGAAGATTGTAATACCTCCCAATGTCGAAATCAGCCCACCAAAGCTCGAATTCAGCCCTCCAAAGTTCCAAATGAGCGCTCCAATACTCCAAAATCAGCGCTCCAACGCACGACCTCCACACAATGAGCAATCTAATCTTTGACTCACGCAAAACACATGAGTGGGCCCATAACCTATTGAAGGTTAGATTAGAATGCCAAAGCCTCACACAAACACTTGGAATGCATAGGAAAGAGATGATCTTTACTCATGGGCTGCCCCTCTTAAGTAGCACACCCAAGGGAGTCCCCTTGGCAAACCATATGGGACATCAGCCCATACTCCACTCCTAGTACACTAGGATCAGCCCATATCACTTGGGAGACCCAATTCTCATTACTTCTAACTAGTACCACTTCTCTAGTTGCTAGTCTAGCTCATTCGCATCATCTACTCTAGCTAATGCGCATGGCTATGAGCAACTTCAGCCCGCGCAATCATCCTACTTCAACAGGGAGTCCCCTTGGCAAACCATATGGGACATCAGCCCATACTGCACTCCTAGTACACTAGGATCAGCCCATATCACTTGGGAGACCCAATTCTCATTACTTCTAACTAGTACCACTTCTCTAGTTGCAAGTCTAGCTCATTCGCATCATCTACTCTAGCTAATGCGCATGGCTATGAGCAACTTCAGCCCACGCAATCATCCTACTTCAACACAAGCCATGCAAGAGGAGTATAAATCGTTGATGGACAATGGCACTTGGGAATTGACTCCCCTCCCCAAGAATCGCAACGCTATCGGTTGTAAGTGGGTATTTCGTGCAAAGAGAGATGCAACGGGTGATGTGGTTCGTTATAAGGCAAGATTGGTGGCAAAGGGCTTTTCACAAATCGAAGGTGTTGATTTTCATGAGACCTTTGCACCGGTGGCGAAATTCACCACTATTCGATGCATTTTGGCCATCGGGGCTGCCATGGATTTGGAAATGCATCAAATGAATGTGAAGACTTTTGAAGGTTAGATTAGAATGCCAAAGCCTCACACAAACACTTGGAATGCATAGGAAAGAGATGATCTTTACTCATGGGCTGCCCCTCTTAAGTAGCACATCCAAGGGAGTCCCCTTGGCAAACCATATGGGACATCAGCCCATACTCCACTCCTAGTACACTAGGATCAGCCCATATCACTTGGGAGACCCAATTCTCATTACTTCTAACTAGTACCACTTCTCTAGTTGCAAGTCTAGCTCATTCGCATCATCTACTCTAGCTAATGCGCATGGCTATGAGCAACTTCAGCCCACGCAATCATCCTACTTCAACACTCCCACTTTGCAAATAGCCAAAGCCTTCGAGCCCAAATGCCACCACTAGTCTTTGATGTCGATCTCTGGCAAGAGCCTTTGTGAGCACGTCCGCCACCATGTGCTCCGTTGGACAATACTTCAACTCTATCACCTTCATCTCTAACTTCTCTCGAATGAAGTGATATTGCACATCAATGTGCTTTGTACGTGAGTGATGCGTTGGATTCTTCGCCAATGACATACTCCCTTGGTTGTCACACATGATTGTTGTAGCCTCCTCTTGAGTGCATCTCACATCCGCCATTAGTTGCCTCAACCAAATGGCCTCCTTCGTACCGTGGCTCGTCGCCATGTACTCCGCCTCAACCGTTGACGTGGCCGTGGTTTGTTGGCGCTTGCTATTCCATGAAACGGCCCCCGATCCAACTTTGAACATGTACCCCGTGGTGGATCTACGATCATTGGTATCACCCGCATAATCCGCATCACAATACCCACTCAACACAATGTTGTCACCTCCAAGACACAACCTCACATCACTTGTGCCTTTCAAGTACCGCATGATCCTCTTGACCGCAACCCAATGACTTGAACCCGGTCTTGCCATGTGTTGACTCACAACGCTGATTGGATACGCAAGGTCCGGCCTTGTTGCAATCATAGCATACATCAATGACCCTACAGCTTGCTTGTATGGCACATCCACCATAGATTGAGTCTCTAATGCATACTCCTCATCGGTGAGTTTCACGAGTTTGGAATTCACATCCAATGGAGTGCCAACCGGTTTGCAATCCTCCATGCCAAAGCGTTTGAGCACATCCATAACATACTTGCTTTGATTTATTGTTATGGTGCGTGTTGCTCTATCTCGCACAAACTCAACTCCTAGACAAAAGTGCAACTCACCGAGATCACTCATCTCGTACTCGTTCTCAAGCATTGCCTTCAATGCCTTCAATGAGCTCATACCACTTGCAAGGATGATCAAATCATCCACATATATGATCACGATGACCACATGTTGCCCCTTTTGCATGAAATACAAGCTGTGATCAGCGATGCTCCTTGTGAACCCGATATAAACAAGAAACGTGTCAATCTTTTGATACCATGCGCGTGGAGATTGCTTCAACCCATACAATGACTTGTTCAACTTGCAAACAAGGTTCTCATTACCTCGTTGCACAAATCCCTCGGGTTGCACCATGTAGATGTCCTCGTCCAACTCGCCGTTCAAGAACGCCGTCTTCACATCCATTTGATGCATTTCCAAATCCATGGCAGCCCCGATGGCCAAAATGCATCGAATAGTGGTGAATTTCGCCACCGGTGCAAAGGTCTCATGAAAATCAACACCTTCGATTTGTGAAAAGCCCTTTGCCACCAATCTTGCCTTATAACGAACCACATCACCCGTTGCATCTCTCTTTGCACGAAATACCCACTTACAACCGATAGCGTTGCGATTCTTGGGGAGGGGAGTCAATTCCCAAGTGCCATTGTCCATCAACGAATTGTACTCCTCTTGCATGGCTTGCTCCCACTTGTTTGCATCATCACAACTCAACGCTTCACGAATCGTCAATGGAGCATCTAAAAGTGCAACGTTTGCATGCTCCTCCTCACCTTGAGGGAGAATATGATTCTTCCACCACTCGCCAAGTGGTCTACGATTTCTCTCTGGATAACGACGATCGCTCGAGGATGCATTGTCTTCAACCGCCGTTGCTTGTGCCTTTTTCTCGCCATTCTTCGTCTTCAAAGGTCGCTCCTCAATATGTTCCTCATCACCACCATCTTCGTCATCTTCGTCTTCATCAACAATATCAATAACGGGAGATTTGGAAGATTGGTCCACAATCGCTGGTTTATCGCCACTTCTCCCACTTGGACCATCGTCCAAATTGTCTTCAACCTTGGAATTCTCGCAAAATGTCACATCACGAGCTCGAATGATCTTCTTGGTCTCGAGCGACATGAGCCTGTACGCCTTGGTACCTTCACAATATCCAAGAAACACACATTTTGTTGCCTTGGCCTCAAGTTTGGTTCTTTGAGAATCGGGTACCTTTGCAAATGCGATGCATCCAAATGTGCGCATGTGCTCCACGCGGGGTGGCCTCCCACTCCACGCTTGCTCTGGTGTCATGTTTTGAACCGCACTCGTCGGGCATCGGTTGCGTGTGTACACCGCAGTCACCACCGCTTCCGCCCAAAGGTCCAAACCCAAATTTTGTGCATGCAACATACTCCTTGCCATTTCCACAATTGTTCGATTTGCACGCTCTGCAACTCCGTTTTGTTGTGGTGTATATGGCGTTGTGGTTTGTCTAGCAATGCCTTCTTTCTTCAATAACTCTCCAAATTGGTTGGACAAGAACTCGCCGCCATTATCCGATCGAAACACCTTGATCTTGTGCTCGGATTGCTTCTCAACCAACGCCTTGAACTCTTTGAACTTCTCAAAACACTCGCTCTTTGCTTTGATCGGATACAACCATATCTTCCTCGAAAAATCATCAATGAACGTCACAAAATACTTGCAACCCCCCATAGACGTGGTCTTCATTGGACCACACACGTCGGAATGCACAATCTCAAGAACCTTGGTTGCACGAGTTGCCCCATCAACTGGAAACGGTGAGCGTTGTTGCTTGCCTTCAATACAACCCTCACATGTGAATGAACTAGGCGCGACGTGTGATTGTGCAAGATCCATGCCACTTACCATTCCACGCAGTGCTTTCACACTCTTGACATTCAAATGCCCGAGACGACGATGCCACAACGCCAACTTGTCTTCGTTTGAACTCGATTGCACCAACGTTGCGGATTCCGCCGCGTGCATCTTGGAAAACTTGATTTGGTACAAGCCGTTGACTTCGTGTATAATGGCCACCTCCTCACGACTTGGAGACAACACAAAACACCCTTGGTCGCTAAATTCCACTCGCAAATGCTTCATCACCAAATGTCGCACCGATAAAAGATTTGCCTTCAACTTGGGAACGTGGAGGACATCATGGATGGTAATTGTCTTCACACGACCCTTCACCTCGGTGTCTACGACGATGGATCCTTTACCCACGGCTTGAAGAACCGTATCATCACCCAAAATGACATTCTTTGGAGATATGACGTGATATGATTGGAAACAAGTCCTAATGGGCGCCATGTGACTCGAGGCTCCCGAATCAACAATCCAATCGATCACACTACCATTGCATGACACGTCACTTGCCATCATTGCATACTCGTCCCCGTCATCACTACAAGAAGAGACGCTAGTCATAAATGCGTACTCATCACCTGCATCGTTGACCTTTGTATTGTTGGCACTTTCCTCTCTCTTGCGTTTGTAGCAAAATTTTGCCAAGTGGCCCTTCTTACCGCAATAGTAGCATACCTTGTCTGTAGAGCTCCCACTGGCACCGCTCTTGGATTGCTTCGCCATAAGCGCCGCGCTATCGCCACGAGTCTCGTTCTCTTTGCGCCGCGAGAGTTCATGCAACAACCGTGATGTCACATAATCAAGAGTGAGCTCGCTTATGGGCCTACTCTCCATAGCAACGATAAGATACTCGTACGACGGCGGCAAACTCTCGAGGAGCGTCATAACGATATCACCGTCGGTAATGTTGACGTCTGCGCCGTTGAGCTGATCCGCAAGAGCCTTGACTTTGTTGATGTGCGCCAACATGTCGTCGTTTTCTTCCATCTTGATGGTGAAAAACTTGCGCCTCAAAAACAAGATATTGACCAAGCTCTTTGCCTCATGAATATTGCAAAGCTTGGCCCATGCCTCGGCGGGAGTCTTGCACGACCGAATATGAGAGAGCTGGGAATCAGAAAGATTAAGAGCCAAAATCGCAAAGGCCTTTTTCTCTCGCCGAGTGTACGCAGTTCGTACCCTAGCCTCGGCGTCGGACGAAGGCGGTTCCTCACTACCCTCAACTATCTCCCACAATTCTTTTTCGGCCATGACCATTTCCATCTTGAATTTCCACAAGTGGAAGTTGACGCCATCAAACTTGTCTACAACCTTAGCACCTTTACCCTCAAATGTAGCCATATCCTTGATTGAAGGACGTACGCTCACAAAATTCAGCCCCTAGAAAGCTAAGAAAAATTGTTTTTATGATTTTTCTTTTGACAATTTTGTGATTTGTGAAGCAAATTGCACACGTATGTGCTTCTAATGCCTCCAAACTAATTCCAAACACTAAATCAGCACCTTTGTGCTACACATCAACGTCACAACACTCAATCGTGATGGTTCTTAGTGAATTTGCACAAGATCATACCACAACACCCTAACTAGGAGAATTGCGCACTCGTTGGCTCAAATCCACTCAAATCAGCACCCTTGTGCTTCACAACACGTAATGCACCCTATGGACACCCTTGTGCCTTCCAAGGACTCTAAATCAATGCAAATTCAGCCCCTTCAAGTCCTAATTGCATTGAAATTCATCAAATCAGCCCCGTTGTGCATTCACTAACCCAAACTCTAATTTTGAGCACTCCAAGGGCATAACTCACATTCCAAACCCTTGTGCAAGAATTGCAATACCAAAATCAGATTGTAGACTCACCCCAAGAGCCTCAAAGCATAAAAGTGCCTTGCAACAACACAAGTGCACAAATTGAGCACAAATTGAGCCAATAAGCTCCAATAAGCTCCAATAAGCTCCAATCAGCTCCAATATACTCCAACAAGCACCAATAAGCTCCAAAGCTCCAATTCAGCCCTTGTAGACGTGTATAAACTCCAAAGGTGCTCCAAAGTGCTCCAAAAGCTCCAAATCAACAAATGATAGCTCCAAAGTGCGAATTCAGCCCTCCAACACGTAGATCAAAGGTAGGAAGATTGTAATACCTCCCAATGTCGAAATCAGCCCACCAAAGCTCGAATTCAGCCCTCCAAAGTTCCAAATCAGCGCTCCAATACTCCAAAATCAGCGCTCCAACGCACAACCTCCACACAATGAGCAATCTAATCTTTGACTCACGCAAAACACATGAGTGGGCCCATAACCTATTGAAGGTTAGATTAGAATGCCAAAGCCTCACACAAACACTTGGAATGCATAGGAAAGAGATGATCTTTAATCATGGGCTGCCCCTCTTAAGTAGCACACCCAAGGGAGTCCCCTTGGCAAACCATATGGGACATCAGCCCATACTCCACTCCTAGTACACTAGGATCAGCCCATATCACTTGGGAGACCCAATTCTCATTACTTCTAACTAGTATCACTTCTGTAGTTGCAAGTCTAGCTCATTCGCATCATCTACTCTAGCTAATGCGCATGGCTAAGAGCAACTTCAGCCCACGCAATCATCCTACTTCAACACTAAGGTTGTAGACAAGTTCGATGGCGTCAACTTCCACTTGTGGAAATTCAAGATGGAAATGGTCATGGCCGAAAAAGAATTGTGGGAGATAGTTGAGGGTAGTGAGGAACCGCCTTCGTCCGACGCCGAGGCTAGGGTACGAACTGCGTACACTCGGCGAGAGAAAAAGGCCTTTGCGATTTTGGCTCTTAATCTTTCTGATTCCCAGCTTTCTCATATTCGGTCGTGCAAGACTCCCGCCGAGGCATGGGCCAAGCTTTGCAATATTCATGAGGCAAAGAGCTTGGTCAATATCTTGTTTTTGAGGCGCAAGTTTTTCACCATCAAGATGGAAGAAAACGACGACATGTTGGCGCACATCAACAAAGTCAAGGCTCTTGCGGATCAGCTCAACGGCGCAGACGTCAACATTACCGACGGTGATATCGTTATGACGCTCCTCGAGAGTTTGCCGCCGTCGTACGAGTATCTTATCGTTGCGATGGAGAGTAGGCCCATTAGCGAGCTCACTCTTGATTATGTGACATCACGGTTGTTGCATGAACTCTCGCGGCGCAAAGAGAACGAGACTCGTGGCGATAGCGCGGCGCTTATGGCGAAGCAATCCAAGAGCGGTGCCAGTGGGAGCTCTACAGACAAGGTATGCTACTATTGCGGTAAGAAGGGCCACTTGGCAAAATTTTGCTACAAACGCAAGAGAGAGGAAAGTGCCAACAATACAAAGGTCAACGATGCAGGTGATGAGTACGCATTTATGACTAGCGTCTCTTCTTGTAGTGATGACGGGGACGAGTATGCAATGATGGCAAGTGACGTGTCATGCAATGGTAGTGTGATCGATTGGATTGTTGATTCGGGAGCCTCGAGTCACATGGCGCCCGTTAGGACTTGTTTCCAATCATATCACGTCATATCTCCAAAGAATGTCATTTTGGGTGATGATACGGTTCTTCAAGCCGTGGGTAAAGGATCCATCGTCGTAGACACCGAGGTGAAGGGTCGTGTGAAGACAATTACCATCCATGATGTCCTCCACGTTCCCAAGTTGAAGGCAAATCTTTTATCGGTGCGACATTTGGTGATGAAGCATTTGCGAGTGGAATTTAGCGACCAAGGGTGTTTTGTGTTGTCTCCAAGTCGTGAGGAGGTGGCCATTATACACGAAGTCAACGGCTTGTACCAAATCAAGTTTTCCAAGATGCACGCGGCGGAATCCGCAACGTTGGTGCAATCGAGTTCAAACGAAGACCAGTTGGCGTTGTGGCATCGTCGTCTCGGGCATTTGAATGTCAAGAGTGTGAAAGCACTGCGTGGAATGGTAAGTGGCATGGATCTTGCACAATCACACGTCGCACCTAGTTCATTCACATGTGAGGGTTGTATTGAAGGCAAGCAACAACGCTCACCGTTTCCAGTTGATGGGGCAACTCGTGCAACCAAGGTTCTTGAGATTGTGCATTCCGACGTGTGTGGTCCAATGAAGACCACGTCTATGGGGGGTTGCAAGTATTTTGTGACGTTCATTGATGATTTTTCGAGGAAGATATGGTTGTATCCGATCAAAGCAAAGAGCGAGTGTTTTGAGAAGTTCAAAGAGTTCAAGGCGTTGGTTGAGAAGCAATCCGAGCACAAGATCAAGGTGTTTCGATCGGATAATGGCGGCGAGTTCATGTCCAACCAATTTGGAGAGTTATTGAAGAAAGAAGGCATTGCTAGACAAACCACAACGCCATATACACCACAACAAAACGGAGTTGCAGAGCGTGCAAATCGAACAATTGTGGAAATGGCAAGGAGTATGTTGCATGCACAAAATTTGGGTTTGGACCTTTGGGCGGAAGCGGTGGTGACTGCGGTGTACACACGCAACCGATGCCCGACGAGTGCGGTTCAAAACATGACACCAGAGCAAGCGTGGAGTGGGAGGCCACCCCGCGTGGAGCACATGCGCACATTTGGATGCATCGCATTTGCAAAGGTACCCGATTCCCAAAGAACCAAACTTGAGGCCAAGGCAACAAAATGTGTGTTTCTTGGATATTGTGAAGGTACCAAGGCGTACAGGCTCATGTCGCTCGAGACCAAGAAGATCATTCGAGCTCGTGATGTGACATTTTGCGAGAATTCCAAGGTTGAAGACAATTTGGACGATGGTCCAAGTGGGAGAAGTGGCGATAAACCAGCGATTGTGGACCAATCTTCCAAATCTCCCGTTATTGATATTGTTGATGAAGACGAAGATGACGAAGATGGTGGTGATGAGGAACATATTGAGGAGCGACCTTTGAAGACGAAGAATGGCGAGAAAAAGGCACAAGCAACGGCGGTTGAAGACAATGCATCCTCGAGCGATCGTCGTTATCCAGAGAGAAATCGTAGACCACTTGGCGAGTGGTGGAAGAATCATATTCTCCCTCAAGGTGAGGAGGAGCATGCAAACGTTGCACTTTTAGATGCTCCATTGACGATTCGTGAAGCGTTGAGTTGTGATGATGCAAACAAGTGGGAGCAAGCCATGCAAGAGGAGTACAAATCGTTGATGGACAATGGCACTTGGGAATTGACTCCCCTCCCCAAGAATCGCAACGCTATCGGTTGTAAGTGGGTATTTCGTGCAAAGAGAGATGCAACGGGTGATGTGGTTCGTTATAAGGCAAGATTGGTGGCAAAGGGCTTTTCACAAATCGAAGGTGTTGATTTTCATGAGACCTTTGCACCGGTGGCGAAATTCACCACTATTCGATGCATTTTGGCCATCGGGGCTGCCATGGATTTGGAAATGCATCAAATGGATGTGAAGACGGCGTTCTTGAACGGCGAGTTGGACGAGGACATCTACATGGTGCAACCCGAAGGATTTGTGCAACGAGGTAATGAGAACCTTGTTTGCAAGTTGAACAAGTCATTGTATGGGTTGAAGCAATCTCCACGCGCATGGTATCAAAAGATTGACACGTTTCTTGTTCATATCGGGTTCACAAGGAGCATCGCTGATCACAGCTTGTATTTCATGCAAAAGGGGCAACATGTGGTCATCGTGATCATATATGTGGATGATTTGATCATGCTTGCAAGTTGTATGAGCTCTTTGAAGGCATTGAAGGCAATGCTTGAGAACGAGTACGAGATGAGTGATCTCGGTGAGTTGCACTTTTGTTTAGGAGTTGAGTTTGTGCGAGATAGAGCAACACGCACCATAACAATGAATCAAAGCAAGTATGTTATGGATGTTCTCAAACGCTTTGGCATGGAGGATTGCAAACCGGTTGGCACTCCATTGGATGTGAATTCCAAACTCGTGAACCTCACCGATGAGGAGTATGCATTAGAGGCTCAATCTATGGTGGATGTGCCATACAAGCAAGCTGTAGGGTCATTGATGTATGCTATGATTGCAACAAGGCCGGACCTTGCGTATCCAATCAGCGTTGTGAGTCAACACATGGCAAGACCGGGTTCAAGTCATTGGGTTGCGGTCAAGAGGATCATGCGGTACTTGAAAGGCACAAGTGATGTGAGGTTGTGTCTTGGAGGTGACAACATTGTGTTGAGTGGGTACTGTGATGCGGATTATGCGGGTGATACCAATGATCGTAGATCCACCACGGGGTACATGTTCAAAGTTGGATCGGGGGCCGTTTCATGGAATAGCAAGCGCCAACAAACCACGGCCACGTCAACGGTTGAGGCGGAGTACATGGCGACGAGCCACGGTACGAAGGAGGCCATTTGGTTGAGGCAACTAATGGCGGATGTGAGATGCACTCAAGAGGAGGCTACAACAATCATGTGTGACAACCAAGGGAGTATGTCATTGGCGAAGAATCCAACGCATCACTCACGTACAAAGCACATTGATGTGCAATATCACTTCATTCGAGAGAAGTTAGAGATGAAGGTGATAGAGTTGAAGTATTGTCCAACGGAGCACATGGTGGCGGACGTGCTGACAAAGGCTCTTGCGAGAGATCGACATCAAAGACTAGTGGCGGCATTTGGGCTCGAAGGCTTTGGCTATTCGCAAAGTGGGAGTGTTGAAGTAGGATGATTGCGTGGGCTGATGTTGCTCATAGCCATGCGCATTAGCTAGAGTAGATGAGGCGAATGAGCTAGACTTGCAACTAGAGAAGTGGTACTAGTTAGAAGTAATGAGAATTGGGTCTCCCAAGTGATATGGGCTGATCCTAGTGTACTAGGAGTGGAGTATGGGCTGATGTCCCATATGGTTTGCCAAGGGGACTCCCTTGGGTGTGCTACTTAAGAGGGGCAGCCCATGAGTAAAGATCATCTCTTTCCTATGCATTCCAAGTGTTTGTGTGAGGCTTTGGCATTCTAATATAACCTTCAATATTTCTCGCCATTCTTCGTCTTCAAAGGTCGCTCCTCAATATGTTCCTCATCACCACCATCTTCGTCATCTTCGTCTTCATCAACAATATCAATAACGGGAGATTTGTAAGATTGGTCCACAATCGCTGGTTTATCGCCACTTCTCCCACTTGGACCATCGTCCAAATTGTCTTCAACCTTGGAATTCTCGCAAAATGTCACATCACGAGCTCGAATGATCTTCTTGGTCTCGAGCGACATGAGCCTGTACGCCTTGGTACCTTCACAATATCCAAGAAACACACATTTTGTTGCCTTGGCCTCAAGTTTGGTTCTTTGAGAATCGGGTACCTTTGCAAATGCGATGCATCCAAATGTGCGCATGTGCTCCACGCGGGGAGGCCTCCCACTCCACGCTTGCTCTGGTGTCATGTATTGAACCGCACTCGTCGGGCATCGGTTGCGTGTGTACACCGCAGTCACCACCGCTTCCGCCCAAAGGTCCAAACCCAAATTTTGTGCATGCAACATACTCCTTGCCATTTCCACAATTGTTCGATTTGCACGCTCTGCAACTCCGTTTTGTTGTGGTGTATATGGCGTTGTGGTTTGTCTAGCAATGCCTTCTTTCTTCAATAACTCTCCAAATTGGTTGGACATGAACTCGCCGCCATTATCCGATCGAAACACCTTGATCTTGTGCTCGGATTGCTTCTCAACCAACGCCTTGAGCTCTTTGAACTTCTCAAAACACTCGCTCTTTGCTTTGATCGGATACAACCATATCTTCCTCGAAAAATCATCAATGAACGTCACAAAATACTTGCAACCCCCCATAGACGTGGTCTTCATTGGACCACACACGTCGGAATGCACAATCTCAAGAACCTTGGTTGCACGAGTTGCCCCATCAACTGGAAACGGTGAGCGTTGTTGCTTGCCTTCAATACAACCCTCACATGTGAATGAACTAGGTGCGACGTGTGATTGTGCAAGATCCATGCCACTTACCATTCCACGCAGTGCTTTCACACTCTTGACATTCAAATGCCCGAGACGACGATGCCACAACGCCAACTTGTCTTCGTTTGAACTCGATTGCACCAACGTTGCGGATTCCGCCGCGTGCATCTTGGAAAACTTGATTTGGTACAAGCCGTTGACTTCGTGTATAATGGCCACCTCCTCACGACTTGGAGACAACACAAAACACCCTTGGTCGCTAAATTCCACTCGCAAATGCTTCATCACCAAATGTCGCACCGATAAAAGATTTGCCTTCAACTTGGGAACGTGGAGGACATCATGGATGGTAATTGTCTTCACACGACCCTTCACCTCGGTGTCTACGACGATGGATCCTTTACCCACGGCTTGAAGAACCGTATCATCACCCAAAATGACATTCTTTGGAGATATGACGTGATATGATTGGAAACAAGTCCTAATGGGCGCCATGTGACTCGAGGCTCCCGAATCAACAATCCAATCGATCACACTACCATTGCATGACACGTCACTTGCCATCATTGCATACTCGTCCCCGTCATCACTACAAGAAGAGACGCTAGTCATAAATGCGTACTCATCACGTGCATCGTTGACCTTTGTATTGTTGGCACTTTCCTCTCTCTTGCGTTTGTAGCAAAATTTTGCCAAGTGGCCCTTCTTACCGCAATAGTAGCATACCTTGTCTGTAGAGCTCCCACTGGCACCGCTCTTGGATTGCTTCGCCATAAGCGCCGCGCTATCGCCACGAGTCTCGTTCTCTTTGCGCCGCGAGAGTTCATGCAACAACCGTGATGTCACATAATCAAGAGTGAGCTCGCTAATGGGCCTACTCTCCATAGCAACGATAAGATACTCGTACGACGGCGGCAAACTCTCGAGGAGCGTCATAACGATATCACCGTCGGTAATGTTGACGTCTGCGCCGTTGAGCTGATCCGCAAGAGCCTTGACTTTGTTGATGTGCGCCAACATGTCGTCGTTTTCTTCCATCTTGATGGTGAAAAACTTGCGCCTCAAAAACAAGATATTGACCAAGCTCTTTGCCTCATGAATATTGCAAAGCTTGGCCCATGCCTCGGCGGGAGTCTTGCACGACCGAATATGAGAAAGCTGGGAATCAGAAAGATTAAGAGCCAAAATCGCAAAGGCCTTTTTCTCTCGCCGAGTGTACGCAGTTCGTACCCTAGCCTCGGCGTCGGACGAAGGCGGTTCCTCACTACCCTCAACTATCTCCCACAATTCTTTTTCGGCCATGACCATTTCCATCTTGAATTTCCACAAGTGGAAGTTGACGCCATCGAACTTGTCTACAACCTTAGCACCTTCACCCTCAAATGTAGCCATATCCTTGATTGAAGGACGTACGCTCACAAAATTCAGCCCCTAGAAAGCTAAGAAAAATTGTTTTTATGATTTTTGACAATTTTGTGATTTGTGAAACAAATTGCACACGTACGTGCTTCTAATGCCTCCAAACTAATTCCAAACACTAAATCAGCACCTTTGTGCTACACATCAACCTCACAACACTCAATCGTGATGGTTCTTAGTGAATTTGCACAAGATCATACCACAACACCCTAACTAGGAGAATTGCGCACTCGTTGGCTCAAATCCACTCAAATCAGCACCCTTGTGCTGCACAACACGTAACGCACCCTATGGACACCCTTGTGCCTTCCAAGGACTCTAAATCAATGCAAATTCAGCCCCTTCAAGTCCTAATTGCATTGAAATTCATCAAATCAGCCCCGTTGTGCATTCACTAACCCAAACTCTAATTTTGAGCACTCCAAGGGCATAACTCACATTCCAAACCCTTGTGCAAGAATTGCAATACCAAAATCAGATTGTAGACTCAATCCAAGAGCCTCAAAGCATAAAAGTGCCTTGCAACAACACAAGTGCACAAATTGAGCACAAATTGAGCCAATAAGCTCCAATAAGCTCCAATAAGCTCCAATAAGCTCCAATCAGCTCCAATATACTCCAACAAGCACCAATAAGCTCCAAAGCTCCAATTCAGCCCTTGTAGACGTGTATAAACTCCAAAAGTGCTCCAAAGTGCTCCAAAAGCTCCAAATCAACAAATGATAGCTCCAAAGTGCGAATTCAGCCCTCCAACACGTAGATCAAAGGTAGGAAGATTGTAATACCTCCCAATGTCGAAATCAGCCCACCAAAGCTCGAATTCAGCCCTCCAAAGTTCCAAATGAGCGCTCCAATACTCCAAAATCAGCGCTCCAACGCACGACCTCCACACAATGAGCAATCTAATCTTTGACTCACGCAAAACACATGAGTGGGCCCATAACCTATTGAAGGTTAGATTAGAATGCCAAAGCCTCACACAAACACTTCGAATGCATAGGAAAGAGATGATCTTTACTCATGGGCTGCCCCTCTTAAGTAGCACACCCAAGGGAGTCCCCTTGGCAAACCATATGGGACATCAGCCCATACTAAACTCCTAGTACACTAGGATCAGCCCATATCACTTGGGAGACCCAATTCTCATTACTTCTAACTAGTACCAGTTCTCTAGTTGCAACTCTAGCTCATTCGCATCATCTACTCTAGCTAATGCGCATGGCTATGAGCAACTTCAGCCCACGCAATCATCCTACTTCAACAAAATCATCAATGAACGTCACAAAATATTTGCAACCCCCCATAGACGTGGTCTTCATTGGACCACACACGTCGGAATGCACAATCTCAAGAACCTTGGTTGCACGAGTTGCCCCATCAACTGGAAACGGTGAGCGTTGTTGCTTGCCTTCAATACAACCCTCACATGTGAATGAACTAGGTGCGACGTGTGATTGTGCAAGATCCATGCCACTTACCATTCCACGCAGTGCTTTCACACTCTTGACATTCAAATGCCCGAGACGACGATGCCACAACGCCAACTTGTCTTCGTTTGAACTCGATTGCACCAACGTTGCGGATTCCGCCGCGTGCATCTTGGAAAACTTGATTTGGTACAAGCCGTTGACTTCGTGTATAATGGCCACCTCCTCACGACTTGGAGACAACACAAAACACCCTTGGTCGCTAAATTCCACTCGCAAATGCTTCATCACCAAATGTCGCACCGATAAAAGATTTGCCTTCAACTTGGGAACGTGGAGGACATCATGGATGGTAATTGTCTTCACACGACCCTTCACCTCGGTGTCTACGACGATGGATCCTTTACCCACGGCTTGAAGAACCGTATCATCACCCAAAATGACATTCTTTGGAGATATGACGTGATATGATTGGAAACAAGTCCTAATGGGCGCCATGTGACTCGAGGCTCCCGAATCAACAATCCAATCGATCACACTACCATTGCATGACACGTCACTTGCCATCATTGCATACTCGTCCCCGTCATCACTACAAGAAGAGACGCTAGTCATAAATGCGTACTCATCACCTGCATCGTTGACCTTTGTATTGTTGGCACTTTCCTCTCTCTTGCGTTTGTAGCAAAATTTTGCCAAGTGGCCCTTTTTACCGCAAAAGTAGCATACCTTGTCTGTAGAGCTCCCACTGGCACCGCTCTTGGATTGCTTCGCCATAAGCGCCGCGCTATCGCCACGTGTCTCGTTCTCTTTGCGCCGCGAGAGTTCATGCAACAACCGTGATGTCACATAATCAAGAGTGAGCTCGCTAATGGGCCTACTCTCCATGGCAACGATAAGATACTCGTACGACGGCGGCAAACTCTCGAGGAGCGTCATAACGATATCACCGTCGGTAATGTTGACGTCTGCACCGTTGAGCTGATCCGCAAGAGCCTTGACTTTGTTGATGTGCGCCAACATGTCGTCATTTTCTTCCATCTTGATGGTGAAAAACTTGCGCCTCAAAAACAAGATATTGACCAAGCTCTTTGCCTCATGAATATTGCAAAGCTTGGCCCATGCCTCGGCGGGAGTCTTGCACGACCGAATATGAGAAAGCTGGGAATCAGAAAGATTAAGAGCCAAAATCGCAAAGGCCTTTTTCTCTCGCCGAGTGTACGCAGTTCGTACCCTAGCCTCGGCGTCGGACGAAGGCGGTTCCTCACTACCCTCAACTATCTCCCACAATTCTTTTTCGGCCATGACCATTTCCATCTTGAATTTCCACAAGTGGAAGTTGACGCCATCGAACTTGTCTACAACCTTAGCACCTTCACCCTCAAATGTAGCCATATCCTTGATTGAAGGACGTACGCTCACAAAATTCAGCCCCTAGAAAGCTAAGAAAAATCGTCTCTATGATTTTTTTGACAATTTTGTGATTTGTGAGGCAAATTGCACACGTACGTGCTTCTAATGCCTCCAAACTAATTCCAAACACTAAATCAGCACCTTTGTGCTACACATCAACCTCACAACACTCAATCGTGATGGTTCTTAGTGAATTTGCACAAGATCATACCACAACACCCTAACTAGGAGAATTGCGCACTCGTTGGCTCAAATCCACTCAAATCAGCACCCTTGTGCTTCACAACACGTAATGCACCCTATGGACACCCTTGTGCCTTCCAAGGACTCTAAATCAATGCAAATTCAGCCCCTTCAAGCCCTAATTGCATTGAAATTCATCAAATCAGCCCCGTTGTGCATTCACTAACCCAAACTCTAATTTTGAGCACTCCAAGGGCATAACTCACATTCCAAACCCTTGTGCAAGAATTGCAATACCAAAATCAGATTGTAGACTCACCCCAAGAGCCTCAAAGCATAAAAGTGCCTTGCAACAACACAAGTGCACAAATTGAGCACAAATTGAGCCAATAAGCTCCAATAAGCTCCAATAAGCTCCAATAAGCTCCAATAAGCTCCAATCAGCTCCAATATACTCCAACAAGCACCAATAAGCTCCAAAGCTCCAATTCAGCCCTTGTAGACGTGTATAAACTCCAAAGGTGCTCCAAAGTGCTCCAAAAGCTCCAAATCAACAAATGATAGCTCCAAAGTGCGAATTCAGCCCTCCAACACGTAGATCAAAGGTAGGAAGATTGTAATACCTCCCAATGTCGAAATCAGCCCACCAAAGCTCGAATTCAGCCCTCCAAAGTTCCAAATGAGCGCTCCAATACTCCAAAATCAGCGCTCCAACGCACAACCTCCACACAATGAGCAATCTAATCTTTGACTCACGCAAAACACATGAGTGGGCCCATAACCTATTGAAGGTTAGATTAGAATGCCAAAGCCTCACACAAACACTTGGAATGCATAGGAAAGAGATGATCTTTAATCATGGGCTGCCCCTCTTAAGTAGCACACCCAAGGGAGTCCCCTTGGCAAACCATATGGGACATCAGCCCATACTCCACTCCTAGTACAGTAGGATCAGCCCATATCACTTGGGAGACCCAATTCTCATTACTTCTAACTAGTACCACTTCTCTAGTTGCAAGTCTAGCTCATTCGCATCATCTACTCTAGCTAATGCGCATGGCTATGAGCAACTTCAGCCCACGCAATCATCCTACTTCAACAAAGACGGCGTTCTTGAACGGCGAGTTGGACGAGGACATCTACATGGTACAACCCGAAGGATTTGTGCAACGAGGTAATGGGAACCTTGTTTGCAAGTTGAACAAGTCATTGTATGGGTTGAAGCAATCTCCACGCGCATGGTATCAAAAGATTGACACGTTTCTTGTTCATATCGGGTTCACAAGGAGCATCGCTGATCACAGCTTGTATTTCATGCAAAAGGGGCAACATGTGGTCATCGTGATCATATATGTGGATGATTTGATCATCCTTGCAAGTTGTATGAGCTCTTTGAAGGCATTGAAGGCAATGCTTGAGAACGAGTACGAGATGAGTGATCTGGGTGAGTTGCACTTTTGTTTAGGAGTTGAGTTTGTGCGTGATAGAGCAACACGCACCATAACAATGAATCAAAGCAAGTATGTTATGGATGTTCTCAAACGCTTTGGCATGGAGGATTGCAAACCGGTTGGCACTCCATTGGATGTGAATTCCAAACTCGTGAAACTCACCGATGAGGAGTATGCATTAGAGGCTCAATCTATGGTGGATGTGCCATACAAGCAAGCTGTAGGGTCATTGATGTATGCTATGATTGCAACAAGGCCGGACCTTGCGTATTCAATCAGCGTTGTGAGTCAACACATGGCTAGACCGGGTTCAAGTCATTGGGTTGCGGTCAAGAGGATCATGCGGTACTTGAAAGGCACAAGTGATGTGTATTGAAGGTTAGATTAGAATGCCAAAGCCTCACACAAACACTTGGAATGCATAGGAAAGAGATGATCTTTACTCATGGGCTGCCCCTCTTAAGTAGCACACTCAAGGGAGTCCCCTTGGCAAACCATATGGGACATCAGCCCATACTCCACTCCTAGTACACTAGGATCAGCCCATATTACTTGGGAGACCCAATTCTCATTACTTCTAACTATACCACTTCTCTAGTTGCAACTCTAGCTCATTCGCATCATCTACTCTAGCTAATGCGCATGGCTATGAGCAACTTCAGCCCACGCAATCATCCTACTTCAACAATGAGAACCTTGTTTGCAAGTTGAACAAGTCATTGTATGGGTTGAAGCAATCTCCACGCGCATGGTATCAAAAGATTGACACGTTTCTTGTTCATATCGGGTTCACAAGGAGCATCGCTGATCACAGCTTGTATTTCATGCAAAAGGGGCAACATGTGGTCATCGTGATCATATATGTGGATGATTTGATCATCCTTGCAAGTGGTATGAGCTCTTTGAAGGCATTGAAGGCAATGCTTGAGAACGAGTACGAGATGAGTGATCTGGGTGAGTTGCACTTTTGTTTAGGAGTTGAGTTTGTGCGAGATAGAGCAACACGCACCATAACAATGAATCAAAGCAAGTATGTTATGGATGTTCTCAAACGCTTTGGCATGGAGGATTGCAAACCGGTTGGCACTCCGTTGGATGTGAATTCCAAACTCGTGAAACTCACCGATGAGGAGTATGCATTAGAGGCTCAATCTATGGTGGATGTGCCATACAAGCAAGCTGTAGGGTCATTGATGTATGCTATGATTGCAACAAGGCCGGACCTTGCGTATCCAATCAGTGTTGTGAGTCAACACATGGCAAGACCGGGTTCAAGTCATTGGGTTGCGGTCAAGAGGATCATGCGGTACTTGAAAGGCACAAGTAGAGTGAGGTTGTGTCTTGGAGGTGACAACATTGTGTTGAGTGGGTATTGTGATGCGGATTATGCGGGTGATACCAATGATCGTAGATCCACCACGGGGTACATGTTCAAAGTTGGATCGGGGGCCGTTTCATGGAATAGCAAGCGCCAACAAACCACGGCCACGTCAACGGTTGAGGCGGAGTACATGGCGACGAGCCACGGTACGAAGGAGGCCATTTGGTTGAGGCAACTAATGGCGGATGTGAGATGCACTCAAGAGGAGGCTGATCCTAGTGTACTTCAATAGGTTATGGGCCCACTCATGTGTTTTGCGTGAGTCAAAGATTAGATTGCTCATTGTGTGGAGGTCGTGCGTTGGAGCGCTGATTTTGGAGTATTGGAGCGCTGATTTGGAACTTTGGAGGGCTGAATTCGAGCTTTGGTGGGCTGATTTCGACATTGGGAGGTATTACAATCTTCCTACCTTTGATCTACGTGTTGGAGGGCTGAATTCGCACTTTGGAGCTATCATTTGTTGATTTGGAGCTTTTGGAGCACTTTGGAGCACCTTTGGAGTTTATACACGTCTACAAGGGCTGAATTGGAGCTTTGGAGCTTATTGGTGCTTGTTGGAGTATATTGGAGCTGATTGGAGCTTATTGGAGCTTATTGGAGCTTATTGAAGCTTATTGGCTCAATTTGTGCTCAATTTGTGCACTTGTGTTGTTGCAAGGCACTTTTATGCTTTGAGGCTCTTGGGGTGAGTCTACAATCTGATTTTGGTATTGCAATTCTTGCACAAGGGTTTGGAATGTGAGTTATGCCCTTGGAGTGCTCAAAATTAGAGTTTGGGTTAGTCAATGCACAACGGGGCTGATTTGATGAATTTCAATGCAATTAGGACTTGAAGGGGCTGAATTTGCATTGATTTAGAGTCCTTGGAAGGCACAAGGGTGTCCATAGGGTGCATTACGTGTTGTGAAGCACAAGGGTGCTGATTTGAGTGGATTTGAGCCAACGAGTGCGCAATTCTCCTAGTTAGGGTGTTGTGGTATGATCTTGTGCAAATTCACTAAGAACCATCACGATTGAGTGTTGTGAGGTTGATGTGTAGCACAAAGGTGCTGATTTAGTGTTTGGAATTAGTTTGGAGGCATTAGAAGCACATACGTGTGCAATTTGCCTCACAAATCACAAAATTGTCAAAAAAATCATAAAAACAATTTTTCTTAGCTTTCTAGGGGCTGAATTTTGTGAGCGTACGTCCTTCAATCAAGGATATGGCTACATTTGAGGGTGAAGGTGCTAAGGTTGTAGACAAGTTCGATGGCGTCAACTTCCACTTGTGGAAATTCAAGATGGAAATGGTCATGGCCGAAAAAGAATTGTGGGAGATAGTTGAGGGTAGTGAGGAACCGCCTTCGTCCGACGCCGAGGCTAGGGTACGAACTGCGTACACTCGGCGAGAGTAAAAGGCCTTTGCGATTTTGGCTCTTAATCTTTCTGATTCCCAGCTTTCTCATATTCGGTCGTGCAAGACTCCCGCCGAGGCATGGGCCAAGCTTTGCAATATTCATGAGGCAAAGAGCTTGGTCAATATCTTGTTTTTGAGGCGCAAGTTTTTCACCATCAAGATGGAAGAAAACGACGACATGTTGGCGCACATCAACAAAGTCAAGGCTCTTGCGGATCAGCTCAACGGCGCAGACGTCAACATTACCGACGGTGATATCGTTATGACGCTCCTCGAGAGTTTGCCGCCGTCGTACGAGTATCTTATCGTTGCTATGGAGAGTAGGCCCATTAGCGAGCTCACTCTTGATTATGTGACATCACGGTTGTTGCATGAACTCTCGCGGCGCAAAGAGAACGAGACTCGTGGCGATAGCGCGGCGCTTATGGCGAAGCAATCCAAGAGCGGTGCCAGTGGGAGCTCTACAGACAAGGTATGCTACTATTGCGGTAAGAAGGGCCACTTGGCAAAATTTTGCTACAAACGCAAGAGAGAGGAAAGTGCCAACAATACAAAGGTCAACGATGCACGTGATGAGTACGCATTTATGACTAGCGTCTCTTCTTGGTGTGATGACGGGGACGAGTATGCAATGATGGCAAGTGACGTGTCATGCAATGGTAGTGTGATCGATTGGATTGTTGATTCGGGAGCCTCGAGTCACATGGCGCCCATTAGGACTTGTTTCCAATCATATCACGTCATATCTCCAAAGAATGTCATTTTGGGTGATGATACGGTTCTTCAAGCCGTGGGTAAAGGATCCATCGTCGTAGACACCGAGGTGAAGGGTCGTGTGAAGACAATTACCATCCATGATGTCCTCCACGTTCCCAAGTTGAAGGCAAATCTTTTATCGGTGCGACATTTGGTGATGAAGCATTTGCGAGTGGAATTTAGCGACCAAGGGTGTTTTGTGTTGTCTCCAAGTCGTGAGGAGGTGGCCATTATACACGAAGTCAACGGCTTGTACCAAATCAAGTTTTCCAAGATGCACGCGGCGGAATCCGCAACGTTGGTGCAATCGAGTTCAAACGAAGACAAGTTGGCGTTGTGGCATCGTCGTCTCGGGCATTTGAATGTCAAGAGTGTGAAAGCACTCCGTGGAATGGTAAGTGGCATGGATCTTGCACAATCACACGTCGCACCTAGTTCATTCACATGTGAGGGTTGTATTGAAGGCAAGCAACAACGCTCACCGTTTCCAGTTGATGGGGCAACTCGTGCAACCAAGGTTCTTGAGATTGTGCATTCCGACGTGTGTGGTCCAATGAAGACCACGTCTATGGGGGGTTGCAAGTATTTTGTGACGTTCATTGATGATTTTTCGAGGAAGATATGGTTGTATCCGATCAAAGCAAAGAGCGAGTGTTTTGAGAAGTTCAAAGAGTTCAAGGCGTTGGTTGAGAAGCAATCCGAGCACAAGATCAAGGTGTTTCGATCGGATAATGGCGGCGAGTTCATGTCCAACCAATTTGGAGAGTTATTGAAGAAAGAAGGCATTGCTAGACAAACCACAACGCCATATACACCACAACAAAACGGAGTTGCAGAGCGTGCAAATCGAACAATTGTGGAAATGGCAAGGAGTATGTTGCATGCACAAAATTTGGGTTTGGACCTTTGGGCGGAAGCGGTGGTGACTGCGGTGTACACACGCAACCGATGCCCGACGAGTGCGGTTCAAAACATGACACCAGAGCAAGCGTGGAGTGGGAGGCCACCCCGCGTGGAGCACATGCGCACATTTGGATGCATCGCATTTGCAAAGGTACCCGATTCTCAAAGAACCAAACTTGAGGCCAAGGCAACAAAATGTGTGTTTCTTGGATATTGTGAAGGTACCAAGGCGTACAGGCTCATGTCGCTCGAGACCAAGAAGATCATTCGAGCTCGTGATGTGACATTTTGCGAGAATTCCAAGGTTGAAGACAATTTGGACGATGGTCCAAGTGGGAGAAGTGGCGATAAACCCGCGATTGTGGACCAATCTTCCAAATCTCCCGTTATTGATATTGTTGATGAAGACGAAGATGACGAAGATGGTGGTGATGAGGAACATATTGAGGAGCGACGTTTGAAGACGAAGAATGGCGAGAAAAAGGCACAAGCAACGGCGATTGAAGACAATGCATCCTCGAGCGATCGTCGTTATCCAGAGAGAAATCGTAGACCACTTGGCGAGTGGTGGAAGAATCATATTCTCCCTCAAGGTGAGGAGGAGCATGCAAACGTTGCACTTTTAGATGCTCCATTGACGATTCGTGAAGCGTTGAGTTGTGATGATGCAAACAAGTGGGAGCAAGCCATGCAAGAGGAGTACAAATCGTTGATGGACAATGGCACTTGGGAATTGACTCCCCTCCCCAAGAATCGCAACGCTATCGGTTGTAAGTGGGTATTTCGTGCAAAGAGAGATGCAACGGGTGATGTGGTTCGTTATAAGGCAAGATTGGTGGCAAAGGGCTTTTCACAAATCGAAGGTGTTGATTTTCATGAGACCTTTGCACCGGTGGCGAAATTCACCACTATTCGATGCATTTTGGCCATCGGGGCTGCCATGGATTTGGAAATGCATCAAATGGATGTGAAGACGGCGTTCTTGAACGGCGAGTTGGACGAGGACATCTACATGGTGCAACCCGAAGGATTTGTGCAACGAGGTAATGAGAACCTTGTTTGCAAGTTGAACAAGTCATTGTATGGGTTGAAGCAATCTCCACGCGCATGGTATCAAAAGATTGACACGTTTCTTGTTCATATCGGGTTCACAAGGAGCATCGCTGATCACAGCTTGTATTTCATGCAAAAGGGGCAACATGTGGTCATCGTGATCATATATGTGGATGATTTGATCATCCTTGCAAGTGGTATGAGCTCTTTGAAGGCATTGAAGGCAATGCTTGAGAACGAGTACGAGATGAGTGATCTGGGTGAGTTGCACTTTTGTTTAGGAGTTGAGTTTGTGCGAGATAGAGCAACACGCACCATAACAATGAATCAAAGCAAGTATGTTATGGATGTGCTCAAACGCTTTGGCATGGAGGATTGCAAACCGGTTGGCACTCCATTGGATGTGAATTCCAAACTCGTGAAACTCACGGATGAGGAGTATGCATTAGAGGCTCAATCTATGGTGGATGTGCCATACAAGCAAGCTGTAGGGTCATTGATGTATGCTATGATTGCAACAAGGCCGGACCTTGCGTATCCAATCAGCGTTGTGAGTCAACACATGGCAAGACCGGGTTCAAGTCATTGGGTTGCGGTCAAGAGGATCATGCGCTACTTGAAAGGCACAAGTGATGTGAGGTTGTGTCTTGGAGGTGACAACATTGTGTTGAGTGGGTATTGTGATGCGGATTATGCGGGTGATACCAATGATCGTAGATCCACCACGGGGTACATGTTCAAAGTTGGATCGGGGGCCGTTTCATGGAATAGCAAGCGCCAACAAACCACGGCCACGTCAACGGTTGAGGCGGAGTACATGGCGACGAGCCACGGTACGAAGGAGGCCATTTGGTTGAGGCAACTAATGGCGGATGTGAGATGCACTCAAGAGGAGGCTACAACAATCATGTGTGACAACCAAGGGAGTATGTCATTGGCGAAGAATCCAACGCATCACTCACGTACAAAGCACATTGATGTGCAATATCACTTCATTCGAGAGAAGTTAGAGATGAAGGTGATAGAGTTGAAGTATTGTCCAACGGAGCACATGGTGGCGGACGTGCTGACAAAGGCTCTTGCGAGAGATCGACATCAAAGACTAGTGGTGGCATTTGGGCTCGAAGGCTTTGGCTATTTGCAAAGTGGGAGTGTTGAAGTAGGATGATTGCGTGGGCTGAAGTTGCTCATAGCCATGCGCATTAGCTAGAGTAGATGATGCGAATGAGCTAGAGTTGCAACTAGAGAAGTGGTATAGTTAGAAGTAATGAGAATTGGGTCTCCCAAGTGATATGGGCTGATCCTAGTGTACTAGGAGTGGAGTATGGGCTGATGTCCCATATGGTTTGCCAAGGGGACTCCCTTGGGTGTGCTACTTAAGAGGGGCAGCCCATGAGTAAAGATTATCTCTTTCCTATGCATTCCAAGTGTTTGTGTGAGGCTTTGGCATTCTAATCTAACCTTTAATACTCATTACCTCGTTGCACAAATCCTTCGGGTTGTACCATGTAGATGTCCTCGTCCAACTCGCCGTTCAAGAACGCCGTCTTCACATCCATTTGATGCATTTCCAAATCCATGGCAGCCCCGATGGCCAAAATGCATCGAATAGTGGTGAATTTCGCCACCGGTGCAAAGGTCTCATGAAAATCAACACCTTCGATTTGTGAAAAGCCCTTTGCCACCAATCTTGCCTTATAACGAACCACATCACCCGTTGCATCTCTCTTTGCACGAAATACCCACTTACAACCGATAGCGTTGCGATTCTTGGGGAGGGGAGTCAATTCCCAAGTGCCATTGTCCATCAACGATTTGTACTCCTCTTGCATGGCTTGCTCCCACTTGTTTGCATCATCACAACTCAACGCTTCACGAATCGTCAATGGAGCATCTAAAAGTGCAACGTTTGCATGCTCCTCCTCACCTTGAGGGAGAATATGATTCTTCCACCACTCGCCAAGTGGTCTACGATTTCTCTCTGGATAACGACGATCGCTCGAGGATGCATTGTCTTCAACCGCCGTTGCTTGTGCCTTCTTCTCGCCATTCTTCGTCTTCAAAGGTCGCTCCTCAATATGTTCCTCATCACCACCATCTTCGTCATCTTCGTCTTCATCGACAATATCAATAACGGGAGATTTGGAAGATTGGTCCACAATCGCCGGTTTATCGCCACTTCTCCCACTTGGACCATCGTCCAAATTGTCTTCAACCTTGGAATTCTCGCAAAATGTCACATCACGAGCTCGAATGATCTTCTTGGTGTCGAGCGACATGAGCCTGTACGCCTTGGTACCTTTACAATATCCAAGAAACACACATTTTGTTGCCTTGGCCTCAAGTTTGGTTCTTTGAGAATCGGGTACCTTTGCAAATGCGATGCATCCAAATGTGCGCATGTGCTCCACGCGGGGTGGCCTCCCACTCCACGCTTGCTCTGGTGTCATGTTTTGAACCGCACTCGTCGGGCATCGGTTGCGTGTGTACACCGCAGTCACCACCGCTTCCGCCCAAAGGTCCAAACCCAAATTTTGTGCATGCAACATACTCCTTGCCATTTCCACAATTGTTCGATTTGCACGCTCTGCAACTCCGTTTTGTTGTGGTGTATATGGCGTTGTGGTTTGTCTAGCAATGCCTTATTTCTTCAATAACTCTCCAAATTGGTTGGACATGAACTCGCCGCCATTATCCGATCGAAACACCTTGATCTTGTGCTCGGATTGCTTCTCAACCAACGCCTTGAACTCTTTGAACTTCTCAAAACACTCGCTCTTTGCTTTGATCGGATACAACCATATCTTCCTCGAAAAATCATCAATGAACGTCACAAAATACTTGCAACCCCCCATAGACGTAGTCTTCATTGGACCACACACGTCGGAATGCACAATCTCAAGAACCTTGGTTGCACGAGTTGCCCCATCAACTGCAAACGGTGAGCGTTGTTGCTTGCCTTCAATACAACCCTCACATGTGAATGAACTAGGTGCGACGTGTGATTGTGCAAGATCCATGCCACTTACCATTCCACGCAGTGCTTTCACACTCTTGACATTCAAATGCCCGAGACGACGATGCCACAACGCCAACTGGTCTTCGTTTGAACTCGATTGCACCAACGTTGCCGATTCCGCCGCGTGCATCTTGGAAAACTTGATTTGGTACAAGCCGTTGACTTCGTGTATAATGGCCACCTCCTCACGACTTGGAGACAACACAAAACACCCTTGGTCGCTAAATTCCACTCGCAAATGCTTCATCACCAAATGTCGCACCGATAAAAGATTTGCCTTCAACTTGGGAACGTGGAGGACATCATGGATGGTAATTGTCTTCACACGACCCTTCACCTCGGTGTCAACGACGATGGATCCTTTACCCACGGCTTGAAGAACCGTATCATCACCCAAAATGACATTCTTTGGAGATATGACGTGATATGATTGGAAACAAGTCCTAATGGGCGCCATGTGACTCGAGGCTCCCGAATCAACAATCCAATCGATCACACTACCATTGCATGACACGTCACTTGCCATCATTGCATACTCGTCCCCGTCATCACTACAAGAAGAGACGCTAGTCATAAATGCGTACTCATCACGTGCATCGTTGACCTTTGTATTGTTGGCACTTTCCTCTCTCTTGCGTTTGTAGCAAAATTTTGCCAAGTGGCCCTTCTTACCGCAATAGTAGCATACCTTGTCTGTAGAGCTCCCACTGGCACCGCTCTTGGATTGCTTCGCCATAAGCGCCGCGCTATCGCCACGAGTCTCGTTCTCTTTGCGCCGCGAGAGTTCATGCAACAACCGTGATGTCACATAATCAAGAGTGAGCTCGCTAATGGGCCTACTCTCCATAGCAACGATAAGATACTCGTACGACGGCGGCAAACTCTCGAGGAGCGTCATAACGATATCACCGTCGGTAATGTTGACGTCTGCGCCGTTGAGCTGATCCGCAAGAGCCTTGACTTTGTTGATGTGCGCCAACATGTCGTCGTTTTCTTCCATCTTGATGGTGAAAAACTTGCGCCTCAAAAACAAGATATTGACCAAGCTCTTTGCCTCATGAATATTGCAAAGCTTGGCCCATGCCTCGGCGGGAGTCTTGCACGACCGAATATGAGAAAGCTGGGAATCAGAAAGATTAAGAGCCAAAATCGCAAAGGCCTTTTTCTCTCGCCGAGTGTACGCAGTTCGTACCCTAGCCTCGGCGTCGGACGAAGGCGGTTCCTCACTACCCTCAACTATCTCCCACAATTCTTTTTCGGCCATGACCATTTCCATCTTGAATTTCCACAAGTGGAAGTTGACGCCATCGAACTTGTCTACAACCTTAGCACCTTCACCCTCAAATGTAGCCATATCCTTGATTGAAGGACGTACGCTCACAAAATTCAGCCCCTAGAAAGCTAAGAAAAATTGTTTTTATGATTTTTGACAATTTTGTGATTTGTGAAACAAATTGCACACGTACGTGCTTCTAATGCCTCCAAACTAATTCCAAACACTAAATCAGCACCTTTGTGCTACACATCAACCTCACAACACTCAATCGTGATGGTTCTTAGTGAATTTGCACAAGATCATACCACAACACCCTAACTAGGAGAATTGCGCACTCGTTGGCTCAAATCCACTCAAATCAGCACCCTTGTGCTGCACAACACGTAACGCACCCTATGGACACCCTTGTGCCTTCCAAGGACTCTAAATCAATGCAAATTCAGCCCCTTCAAGTCCTAATTGCATTGAAATTCATCAAATCAGCCCCGTTGTGCATTCACTAACCCAAACTCTAATTTTGAGCACTCCAAGGGCATAACTCACATTCCAAACCCTTGTGCAAGAATTGCAATACCAAAATCAGATTGTAGACTCAATCCAAGAGCCTCAAAGCATAAAAGTGCCTTGCAACAACACAAGTGCACAAATTGAGCACAAATTGAGCCAATAAGCTCCAATAAGCTCCAATAAGCTCCAATAAGCTCCAATCAGCTCCAATATACTCCAACAAGCACCAATAAGCTCCAAAGCTCCAATTCAGCCCTTGTAGACGTGTATAAACTCCAAAAGTGCTCCAAAGTGCTCCAAAAGCTCCAAATCAAGAAATGATAGCTCCAAAGTGCGAATTCAGCCCTCCAACACGTAGATCAAAGGTAGGAAGATTGTAATACCTCCCAATGTCGAAATCAGCCCACCAAAGCTCGAATTCAGCCCTCCAAAGTTCCAAATGAGCGCTCCAATACTCCAAAATCAGCGCTCCAAAGCACGACCTCCACACAATGAGCAATCTAATCTTTGACTCACGCAAAACACATGAGTGGGCCCATAACCTATTGAAGGTTAGATTAGAATGCCAAAGCCTCACACAAACACTTGGAATGCATAGGAAAGAGATGATCTTTACTCATGGGCTGCCCCTCTTAAGTAGCACACTCAAGGGAGTCCCCTTGGCAAACCATATGGGACATCAGCCCATACTCCACTCCTAGTACACTAGGATCAGCCCATATCACTTGGGAGACCCAATTCTCATTACTTCTAACTAGTACCACTTCTCTAGTTGCTAGTCTAGCTCATTCGCATCATCTACTCTAGCTAATGCGCATGGCTATGAGCAACTTCAGCCCACGCAATCATCCTACTTCAACAATGTGAGGTTGTGTCTTGGAGGTGACAACATTGTGTTGAGTGGGTATTGTGATGCGGATTATGCGGGTGATACCAATGATCGTAGATCCACCACGGGGTATATGTTCAAAGTTGGATCGGGGGCCGTTTCATGGAATAGCAAGCGCCAACAAACCACGGCCACGTCAACGGTTGAGGCGGAGTACATGGCGACGAGCCACGGTACGAAGGAGGCCATTTGGTTGAGGCAACTAATGGCGGATGTGAGATGCACTCAAGAGGAGGCTACAACAATCATGTGTGACAACCAAGGGAGTATGTCATTGGCGAAGAATCCAACGCATCATTTATTGAAGGTTAGATTAGAATGCCAAAGCCTCACACAAACACTTGGAATGCATAGGAAAGAGATGATCTTTACTCATGGGCTGCCCCTCTTAAGTAGCACACCCAAGGGAGTCCTCTTGGCAAACCATATGGGACATCAGCCCATACTCCACTCCTAGTACACTAGGATCAGCCCATATCACTTGGGAGACCCAATTCTCATTACTTCTAACTAGTACCACTTCTCTAGTTGCAAGTCTAGCTCATTCGCATCATCTACTCTAGCTAATGCGCATGGCTATGAGCAACTTCAGCCCACGCAATTATCCTACTTCAACACTCCCACTTTGCAAATAGCCAAAGCCTTCGAGCCCAAATGCCACCACTAGTCTTTGATGTCGATCTCTCGCAAGAGCCTTTGTCAGCACGTCCGCCACCATGTGCTCCGTTGGACAATACTTCAACTCTATCACCTTCATCTCTAACTTCTCTCGAATGAAGTGATATTGCACATCAATGTGCTTTGTACGTGAGTGATGCGTTGGATTCTTCGCCAATGACATACTCCCTTGGTTGTCACACATGATTGTTGTAGCCTCCTCTTGAGTGCATCTCACATCCGCCATTAGTTGCCTCAACCAAATGGCCTCCTTCGTACCGTGGCTCGTCGCCATGTACTCCGCCTCAACCGTTGACGTGGCCGTGGTTTGTTGGCGCTTGCTATTCCATGAAACGGCCCCCGATCCAACTTTGAACATGTACCCCGTGGTGGATCTACGATCATTGGTATCACCCGCATAATCCGCATCACAATACCCACTCAACACAATGTTGTCACCTCCAAGACACAACCTCACATCACTTGTGCCTTTCAAGTACCGCATGATCCTCTTGACCGCAACCCAATGACTTGAACCCGGTCTTGCCATGTGTTGACTCACAACGCTGATTGGATACGCAAGGTCCGGCCTTGTTGCAATCATAGCATACATCAATGACCCTACAGCTTGCTTGTATGGCACATCCACCATAGATTGAGCCTCTAATGCATACTCCTCATCGGTGAGTTTCACGAGTTTGGAATTCACATCCAATGGAGTGCCAACCGGTTTGCAATCCTCCATGCCAAAGCGTTTGAGCACATCCATAACATACTTGCTTTGATTCATTGTTATGGTGCTTGTTGCTCTATCTCGCACAAACTCAACTCCTAAACAAAAGTGCAACTCACCCAGATCACTCATCTCGTACTCGTTCTCAAGCATTGCCTTCAATGCCTTCAAAGAGCTCATACCACTTGCAAGGATGATCAAATCATCCACATATATGATCACGATGACCACATGTTGCCCCTTTTGCAGGAAATACAAGCTGTGATCAGCGATGCTCCTTGTGAACCCGATATGAACAAGAAACGTGTCAATCTTTTGATACCATGCGCGTGGAGATTGCTTCAACCCATACAATGACTTGTTCAACTTGCAAACAAGGTTCTCATTACCTCGTTGCACAAATCCTTCGGGTTGCACCATGTAGATGTCCTCGTCCAACTCGCCGTTCAAGAACGCCGTCTTCACATCCATTTGATGCATTTCCAAATCCATGGCAGCCCCGATGGCCAAAATGCATCGAATAGTGGTGAATTTCGCCACCGGTGCAAAGGTCTCATGAAAATCAACACCTTCGATTTGTGAAAAGCCCTTTGCCACCAATCTTGCCTTATAACGAACCACATCACCCGTTGCATCTCTCTTTGCACGAAATACCCATTTACAACCGATAGCATTGCGATTCTTGGGGAGGGGAGTCAATTCCCAAGTGCCATTGTCCATCAACGATTTGTACTCCTCTTGCATGGCTTGCTCCCACTTGTTTGCATCATCACAACTCAACGCTTCACGAATTGTCAATGGAGCATCTAAAAGTGCAACGTTTGCATGCTCCTCCTCACCTTGAGGGAGAATATGATTCTTCCACCACTCGCCAAGTGGTCTACGATTTCTCTCTGGATAACGACGATCGCTCGAGGATGCATTGTCTTCAACCGCCGTTGCTTGTGCCTTTTTCTCGCCATTCTTCGTCTTCAAATGTCGCTCCTCAATATGTTCGTCATCACCACCATCGTCGTCATCTTCGTCTTCATCAACAATATCAATAACGGGAGATTTGGAAGATTGGTCCACAATGGCCGGTTTATCGCCACTTCTCCCACTTGGACCATCGTCCAAATTGTCTTCAACCTTGGAATTCTCGCAAAATGTCACATCACGAGCTCGAATGATCTTCTTGGTCTCGAGCGACATGAGCCTGTACGCCTTGGTACCTTCACAATATCCAAGAAACACACATTTTGTTGCCTTGGCCTCAAGTTTGGTTCTTTGAGAATCGGGTACCTTTGCAAATGCGATGCATCCAAATGTGCGCATGTGCTCCACGCGGGGTGGCCTCCCACTCCACGCTTGCTCTGGTGTCATGTTTTGAACCGCACTCGTCGGGCATCGGTTGCGTGTGTACACCGCAGTCACCACCGCTTCCGCCCAAAGGTCCAAACCCAAATTTTGTGCATGCAACATACTCCTTGCCATTTCCACAATTGTTCGATTTGCACGCTCTGCAACTCCGTTTTGTTGTGGTGTATATGGCGTTGTGGTTTGTCTAGCAATGCCTTCTTTCTTCAATAACTCTCCAAATTGGTTGGACATGAACTCGCCGCCATTATCCGATCGAAACACCTTGATCTTGTGCTCGGATTGCTTCTCAACCAACGCCTTGAACTCTTTGAACTTCTCAAAACACTCGCTCTTTGCTTTGATCGGATACAACCATATCTTCCTCGAAAAATCATCAATGAACATCACAAAATACTTGCAACCCCCCATAGACATGGTCTTCATTGGACCACACATGTCGGAATGCACAATCTCAAGAACCTTGGTTGCACGAGTTGCCCCATCAACTGGAAACGGTGAGCGTTGTTGCTTGCCTTCAATACAACCCTCACATGTGAATGAACTAGGTGCGACGTGTGATTGTGCAAGGTCCATGCCACTTACCATTCCACGCAGTGCTTTCACACTCTTGACATTCAAATGCCCGAGACGACGATGCCACAACGCCAACTTGTCTTCGTTTGAACTCGATTGCACCAACGTTGCGGATTCCGCCGCGTGCATCTTGGAAAACTTGATTTGGTACAAGCCGTTGACTTCGTGTATAATGGCCACCTCCTCACGACTTGGAGACAACACAAAACACCCTTGGTCGCTAAATTCCACTCGCAAATGCTTCATCACCAAATGTCGCACCGATAAAAGATTTGCCTTCAACTTGGGAACGTGGAGGACATCATGGATGGTAATTGTCTTCACACGACCCTTCACCTCGGTGTCTACGACGATGGATCCTTTACCCACGGCTTGAAGAACCGTATCATCACCCAAAATGACATTCTTTGGAGATATGACGTGATATGATTGGAAACAAGTCCTAATGGGCGCCATGTGACTCGAGGCTCCCGAATCAACAATCCAATCGATCACACTACCATTGCATGACACGTCACTTGCCATCATTGCATACTCGTCCCCGTCATCACTACAAGAAGAGACGCTAGTCATAAATGCGTACTCATCACCTGCATCGTTGACCTTTGTATTGTTGGCACTTTCCTCTCTCTTGCGTTTGTAGCAAAATTTTGCCAAGTGGCCCTTCTTACCGCAATAGTAGCATACCTTGTCTGTAGAGCTCCCACTGGCACCGCTCTTGGATTGCTTCGCCATAAGCGCCGCGCTATCGCCACGAGTCTCGTTCTCTTTGCGCCGCGAGAGTTCATGCAACAACCGTGATGTCACATAATCAAGAGTGAGCTCGCTAATGGGCCTACTCTCCATAGCAACGATAAGATACTCGTACGACGGCGGCAAACTCTCGAGGAGCGTCATAACGATATCACCGTCGGTAATGTTGACGTCTGCGCCGTTGAGCTGATCCGCAAGAGCCTTGACTTTGTTGATGTGCGCCAACATGTCGTCGTTTTCTTCCATCTTGATGGTGAAAAACTTGCGCCTCAAAAACAAGATATTGACCAAGCTCTTTGCCTCATGAATATTGCAAAGCTTGGCCCATGCCTCGGCGGGAGTCTTGCACGACCGAATATGAGAAAGCTGGGAATCAGAAAGATTAAGAGCCAAAATGGCAAAGGCCTTTTTCTCTCGCCGAGTGTACGCAGTTCGTACCCTAGCCTCGGCGTCGGACGAAGGCGGTTCCTCACTACCCTCAACTATCTCCCACAATTCTTTTTCGGCCATGACCATTTCCATCTTGAATTTCCACAAGTGGAAGTTGACGCCATCGAACTTGTCTACAACCTTAGCACCTTCACCCTCAAATGTAGCCATATCCTTGATTGAAGGACGTACGCTCACAAAATTCAGCCCCTAGAAAGCTAAGAAAAATTGTTTTTATGATTTTTGACAATTTTGTGATTTGTGAAGCAAATTGCACACGTACGTGCTTCTAATGCCTCCAAACTAATTCCAAACACTAAATCAGCACTTTTGTGCTACACATCAACCTCACAACACTCAATCGTGATGGTTCTTAGTGAATTTGCACAAGATCATACCACAACACCCTAACTAGGAGAATTGCGCACTCGTTGGCTCAAATCCACTCAAATCAGCACCCTTGTGCTTCACAACACGTAACGCACCCTATGGACACCCTTGTGCCTTCCAAGGACTCTAAATCAATGCAAATTCAGCCCCTTCAAGTCCTAATTGCATTGAAATTCATCAAATCAGCCCCGTTGTGCATTCACTAACCCAAACTCTAATTTTGAGCACTCCAAGGGCATAACTCACATTCCAAACCCTTGTGCAAGAATTGCAATACCAAAATCAGATTGTAGACTCACCCCAAGAGCCTCAAAGCATAAAAGTGCCTTGCAACAACACAAGTGCACAAATTGAGCACAAATTGAGCCAATAAGCTCCAATAAGCTCCAATAAGCTCCAATAAGCTCCAATCAGCTCCAATATACTCCAACAAGCACCAATAAGCTCCAAAGCTCCAATTCAGCCCTTGTAGACGTGTATAAACTCCAAAAGTGCTCCAAAGTGCTCCAAAAGCTCCAAATCAAGAAATGATAGCTCCAAAGTGCGAATTCAACCCTCCAACACGTAGATCAAAGGTAGGAAGATTGTAATACCTCCCAATGTCGAAATCAGCCCACCAAAGCTCGAATTCAGCCCTCCAAAGTTCCAAATCAGCGCTCCAATACTCCAAAATCAGCGCTCCAAAGCACGACCTCCACACAATGAGCAATCTAATCTTTGACTCACGCAAAACACATGAGTGGGCCCATAACCTATTGAAGGTTAGATTAGAATGCCAAAGCCTCACACAAACACTTGGAATGCATAGGAAAGAGATGATCTTTACTCATGGGCTGCCCCTCTTAAGTAGCACACCCAAGGGAGTCCCCTTGGCAAACCATATGGGACATCAGCCCATACTCCACTTCTCGTACACTAGGATCAGCCCATATCACTTGGGAGACCCAATTCTCATTACTTCTAACTAGTACCACTTCTCTAGTTGCAACTCTAGCTCATTCGCATCATCTACTCTAGCTAATGCGCATGGCTATGAGCAACTTCAGCCCACGCAATCATCCTACTTCAACAGGAGTCAATTCCCAAGTGCCATTGTCCATCAACGATTTGTACTCCTCTTGCATGGCTTGCTCCCACTTGTTTGCATCATCACAACTCAACGCTTCACGAATCGTCAATGGAGCATCTAAAAGTGCAACGTTTGCATGCTCCTCCTCACCTTGAGGGAGAATATGATTCTTCCACCACTCGCCAAGTGGTCTACGATTTCTCTCTGGATAACGACGATCGCTCGAGGATGCATTGTCTTCAACCGCCGTTGCTTGTGCCTTTTTCTCGCCATTCTTCGTCTTCAAAGGTCGCTCCTCAATATGTTCCTCATCACCACCATCTTCGTCATCTTCGTCTTCATCAACAATATCGATAACGGGAGATTTGGAAGATTGGTCCACAATGGGCGGTTTATCGCCACTTCTCCCACTTGGACCATCGTCCAAATTGTCTTCAACCTTGGAATTCTCGCAAAATGTCACATCACGAGCTCGAATGATCTTCTTGGTCTCGAGCGACATGAGCCTGTACGCCTTGGTACCTTCACAATATCCAAGAAACACACATTTTGTTGCCTTGGCCTCAAGTTTGGTTCTTTGAGAATCGGGTACCTTTGCAAATGCGATGCATCCAAATGTGCGCATGTGCTCCACGCGGGGTGGCCTCCCACTCCACGCTTGCTCTGGTGTCATGTTTTGAACCGCACTCGTCGGGCATCGGTTGCGTGTGTACACCGCAGTCACCACCGCTTCCGCGCAAAGGTCCAAACCCAAATTTTGTGCATGCAACATACTCCTTGCCATTTCCACAATTGTTCGATTTGCACGCTCTGCAACTCCGTTTTGTTGTGGTGTATATGGCGTTGTGGTTTGTCTAGCAATGCCTTATTTCTTCAATAACTCTCCAAATTGGTTGGACATGAACTCGCCGCCATTATCCGATCGAAACACCTTGATCTTGTGCTCGGATTGCTTCTCAACCAACGCCTTGAACTCTTTGAACTTCTCAAAACACTCGCTCTTTGCTTTGATCGGATACAACCATATCTTCCTCGAAAAATCATCAATGAACGTCACAAAATACTTGCAACCCCCCATAGACGTGGTCTTCATTGGACCACACACGTCGGAATGCACAATCTCAAGAACCTTGGTTGCACGAGTTGCCCCATCAACTGGAAACGGTGAGCGTTGTTGCTTGCCTTCAATACAACCCTCACATGTGAATGAACTAGGTGCGACGTGTGATTGTGCAAGATCCATGCCACTTACCATTCCACGCAGTGCTTTCACACTCTTGACATTCAAATGCCCGAGACGACGATGCCACAACGCCAACTTGTCTTCGTTTGAACTCGATTGCACCAACGTTGCGGATTCCGCCGCGTGCATCTTGGAAAACTTGATTTGGTACAAGCCGTTGACTTCGTGTATAATGGCCACCTCCTCACGACTTGGAGACAACACAAAACACCCTTGGTCGCTAAATTCCACTCGCAAATGCTTCATCACCAAATGTCGCACCGATAAAAGATTTGCCTTCAACTTGGGAACGTGGAGGACATCATGGATGGTAATTGTCTTCACACGACCCTTCACCTCGGTGTCTACGACGATGGATCCTTTACCCACGGCTTGAAGAACCGTATCATCACCCAAAATGACATTCTTTGGAGATATGACGTGATATGATTGGAAACAAGTCCTAATGGGCGCCATGTGACTCGAGGCTCCCGAATCAACAATCCAATCGATCACACTACCATTGCATGACACGTCACTTGCCATCATTGCATACTCGTCCCCGTCATCACACCAAGAAGAGACGCTAGTCATAAATGCGTACTCATCACGTGCATCGTTGACCTTTGTATTGTTGGCACTTTCCTCTCTCTTGCGTTTGTAGCAAAATTTTGCCAAGTGGCCCTTTTTACCGCAATAGTAGCATACCTTGTCTGTAGAGCTCCCACTGGCACCGCTCTTGGATTGCTTCGCCATAAGCGCCGCGCTATCGCCACGAGTCTCGTTCTCTTTGCGCCGCGAGAGTTCATGCAACAACCGTGATGTCACATAATCAAGAGTGAGCTCGCTAATGGGCCTACTCTCCATAGCAACGATAAGATACTCGTACGACGGCGGCAAACTCTCGAGGAGCGTCATAACGATATCACCGTCGGTAATGTTGACGTCTGCGCCGTTGAGCTGATCCGCAAGAGCCTTGACTTTGTTGATGTGCGCCAACATGTCGTCGTTTTCTTCCATCTTGATGGTGAAAAACTTGCGCCTCAAAAACAAGATATTGACCAAGCTCTTTGCCTCATGAATATTGCAAAGCTTGGCCCATGCCTCGGCGGGAGTCTTGCACGACCGAATATGAGAAAGCTGGGAATCAGAAAGATTAAGAGCCAAAATCGCAAAGGCCTTTTTCTCTCGCCGAGTGTACGCAGTTCGTACCCTAGCCTCGGCGTCGGACGAAGGCGGTTCCTCACTACCCTCAACTATCTCCCACAATTCTTTTTCGGCCATGACCATTTCCATCTTGAATTTCCACAAGTGGAAGTTGACGCCATCGAACTTGTCTACAACCTTAGCACCTTCACCCTCAAATGTAGCCATATCCTTGATTGAAGGACGTACGCTCACCAAATTCAGCCCCTAGAAAGCTAAGGAAAAATTGTTTTTTTTTTTGATTTTTTTGACAATTTTGTGATTTGTGAAACAAATTGCACACGTAAGTGCTTCTAATGCCTCCAAACTAATTCCAAACACTAAATCAGCACCTTTGTGCTACACATCAACCTCACAACACTCAATCGTGATGGTTCTTAGTGAATTTGCACAAGATCATACCACAACACCCTAACTAGGAGAATTGCGCACTCGTTGGCTCAAATCCACTCAAATCAGCACCCTTGTGCTTCACAACACGTAATGCACCCTATGGACACCCTTGTGCCTTCCAAGGACTCTAAATCAATGCAAATTCAGCCCCTTCAAGTCCTAATTGCATTGAAATTCATCAAATCAGCCCCGTTGTGCATTCACTAACCCAAACTCTAATTTTGAGCACTCCAAGGGCATAACTCACATTCCAAACCCTTGTGCAAGAATTGCAATACCAAAATCAGATTGTAGACTCACCCCAAGAGCCTCAAAGCATAAAAGTGCCTTGCAACAACACAAGTGCACAAATTGAGCACAAATTGAGCCAATAAGCTCCAATGAGCTACAATAAGTTCTAATAAGCTCCAATCAGCTCCAATATACTCCAACAAGCACCAATAAGCTCCAAAGCTCCAATTCAGCCCTTGTAGACGTGTATAAACTCCAAAAGTGCTCCAAAGTGCTCCAAAAGCTCCAAATCAACAAATGATAGCTCCAAAGTGCGAATTCAGCCCTCCAACACGTAGATCAAAGGTAGGAAGATTGTAATACCTCCCAATGTCGAAATCAGCCCACCAAAGCTCGAATTCAGCCCTCCAAAGTTCCAAATGAGCGCTCCAATACTCCAAAATCAGCGCTCCAACGCACGACCTCCACACAATGAGCAATCTAATCTTTGACTCACGCAAAACACATGAGTGGGCCCATAACCTATTGAAGGTTAGATTAGAATGCCAAAGCCTCACACAAACACTTGGAATGCATAGGAAAGAGATGATCTTTACTCATGGGCTGCCCCTCTTAAGTAGCACACCCAAGGGAGTCCCCTTGGCAAACCATATGGGACATCAGCCCATACTCCACTCCTAGTACACTAGGATCAGCCCATATCACTTGGGAGACCCAATTCTCATTACTTCTAACTAGTACCACTTCTCTAGTTGCAAGTCTAGCTCATTCGCATCATCTACTCTAGCTAATGCGCATGGCTATGAGCAACTTCAGCCCACGCAATTATCCTACTTCAACATCATTCACGTACAAAGCACATTGATGTGCAATATCACTTCATTCGAGAGAAGTTAGAGATGAAGGTGATAGAGTTGAAGTATTGTCCAACAGAGCACATGGTGGCGGACGTGCTGACAAAGGCTCTTGCGAGAGATCGACATCAAAGACTAGTGGTGGCATTTGGGCTCGAAGGCTTTGGCTATTCGGAAAGTGGGAGTGTTGAAGTAGGATGATTGCGTGGGCTGAAGTTGCTCATAGCCATGCGCATTAGCTAGAGTAGATGATACGAATGAGCTAGACTTGCAACTAGAGAAGTGGTACTAGTTAGAAGTAATGAGAATTGGGTCTCCCAAGTGATATGGGCTGATCCTAGTGTACTAGGAGTGGAGTATGGGCTGATGTCCCATATGGTTTGCCAAGGGGACTCCCTTGGGTGTGCTACTTTAGAGGGGCAGCCCATCAGTAAAGATCATCTCTTTCCTATGCATTCCAAGTGTTTGTGTGAGGCTTTGGCATTCTAATCTAACCTTCAATACAGAGCGTGCAAATCAAACAATTGTGGAAATGGCAAGGAGTATGTTGCATGCACAAAATTTGGGTTTGGACCTTTGGGCGGAAGCGGTGGTGACTGCGGTGTACACACGCAACCGATGCCCGACGAGTGCGGTTCAAAACATGACACCCGAGCAAGCGTGGAGTGGGAGGCCACCCCGCGTGGAGCACATGCGCACATTTGGATGCATCGCATTTGCAAAGGTACCCGATTCTCAAAGAACCAAACTTGAGGCCAAGGCAACAAAATGTGTGTTTCTTGGATATTGTGAAGGTTATTGAAGGTAGAGAAGATTGCACAAGGCACACACACAAACACAAGGAATGCGTAGAAAGAGATGATCTTTACTCAAAGGCCTTCCACCTTAAGTAGTGTACACTAGGAGGTCACCATGGACAAACCATATGGGATAACTCATCACAAGGACACTCTAGAGATCAGCCCATGCCTAACCCCTCCTCCCACACACCATTATTTAGCACCCGTACGTCTTTGGCTTCTAGCAATACTACGTTGCATCAATTACCTCAACACTCCCACTTTGCGTAGAGCCAAAGCCTCTAAGTCCAAATGCTATTACTAATCGTTGGTGTCGGTCTCTACAAAGACCCTTTGTGAGCACATCCGCCACCATGTGCTCCGTTGGGCAATACTCCAAATGTATAACTCCCAATTCCAACTTCTCCCGAATGAAGTGGTATTGCACATCAATGTGCTTCGTGCGTGAATGATGTGTAGGGTTCTTTGCAAGTGAAATGCACCCTTGGTTGTCACACATAATCGTTGTAGCCTCACCTTGTGTGCAACCCACATCCACCATTAGTTGCCTCAACCAAATGGCCTCCTTCGTGGCATGGCTCGTAGCCATGTACTCGGCCTCCACCGTTGATGTCGCCGTCGTTTGTTGCCGCTTGCTATTCCACGACACCGCTCCCGATCCGACCTTGAACATGTAGCCCGTTGTCGATCTTCGATCGCTCGTGTCTCCCGCGTAGTCCGCGTCACAATAGCCGCTCAACACAATGTCTTTGCCTCCAAGACACAACTTCACATCGCTTGTGCCCCTCAAATAACGCATGATCCTCTTGACCGTCATCCAATGCATCGAGCCCGGTCTCGCCATGTGTTGACTCACCACGCTAATTGGATACGCAAGGTCGGGCCGTGTCGCAATCATCGCATACATCAACGACCCCACCGCTTGCTTGTATGGCACCTCCGCCATCGATTTGGCCTCCATCGCATACTCCTCCTCCGAAAGCTTGACGAGCTTGGAGTTTGCATCCAATGGTGTTGCCACGGGCTTACAATCCTCCATCCCGAATCTCTTGAGCACGTCCATCACATACTTGCCTTGACTCATGGTGATAGTGCGTGTAGCCCTATCACGCACAAACTCAACACCAAGACAAAAGTGCAATTCTCCAAGATCACTCATCTCGTACTCTCTCTCAAGCATGCCTTTTAATGCATTCATTAAACTCATGAGGCTTGCAAGAATGATCAAATCATCAACATATATGATCACAATCACCACATTTTGCCCCTCTTGCATGAAGTAGAGACTATGATCCGCAATGCTCCTAGTAAACCCGTGTGCAAGCAAGAACGTGTCAATCTTTTGGTACCACGCTCTTGGAGATTGTTTCAACCCATACAATGATTTTTGCAACTTACAAACAAGGTGCTCATTACCTTGTTGCACAAACCCCTCAGGTTGCACCATGTAGATGTCCTCCTCCAAATCGCCATTCAAAAATGCGGTCTTCACATCCATTTGATGCATCTCCAAGTCCAAGGCCGCTCCAATGGCAAGAATGCATCGAATGGTGGTGAACTTGGCCACGGGAGAAAATGTCTCGTGAAAGTCCACCCCATGCACTTGCGCGAACCCCTTGGCTACTAATCTTGCCTTGTGACGCACAACAATACCCGAAACATCCCTCTTTGTCCGAAACACCCATTTGCAACCAATGGGGTTGCGATCCTTTGGAATGGGAGTTAATTGCCACGTACCGTTAGCAATTAGAGAGTCGTACTCCTCTTGCATGGCGCGCTCCCACTTGACCGCATCCTCACCTTGCTGTTGAAGTAGGATGATTGCGTGGGCTGAAGTTGCTCATAGCCATGCGCATTAGCTAGAGTAGATGATGCGAATGAGCTAGACTTGCAACTAGAGAAGTGGTACTAGTTAGAAGTAATGAGAATTGGGTCTCCCAAGTGATATGGGCTGATCCTAGTGTACTAGGAGTGGAGTATGGGCTGATGTCCCATATGGTTTGCCAAGGGGACTCCCTTGGGTGTGCTACTTAAGAGGGGCAGCCCATGAGTAAAGATCATCTCTTTCCTATGCATTCCAAGTGTTTGTGTGAGGCTTTGGCATTCTAATCTAACCTTCAATAGGTTATGGGCCCACTCATGTGTTTTGCGTGAGTCAAAGATTAGATTGCTCATTGTGTGGAGGTCGTGCGTTGGAGCGCTGATTTTGGAGTATTGGAGCGCTGATTTGGAACTTTGGAGGGCTGAATTCGAGCTTTGGTGGGCTGATTTCGACATTGGGAGGTATTACAATCTTCCTACCTTTGATCTACATGTTGGAGGGCTGAATTCGCACTTTGGAGCTATCATTTGTTGATTTGGAGCTTTTGGAGCACTTTGGAGCACTTTTGGAGTTTATACACGTCTACAAGGGCTGAATTGGAGCTTTGGAGCTTATTGGTGCTTGTTGGAGTATATTGGAGCTTATTGGAGCTTATTGGAGCTTATTGGAGCTTATTGGCTCAATTTGTGCTCAATTTGTGCACTTGTGTTGTTGCAAGGCACTTTTATGCTTTGAGGCTCTTGGGGTGAGTCTACAATCTGATTTTGGTATTGCAATTCTTGCACAAGGGTTTGGAATGTGAGTTATGCCCTTGGAGTGCTCAAAATTAGAGTTTGGGTTAGTGAATGCACAACGGGGCTGATTTGATGAATTTCAATGCAATTAGGACTTGAAGGGGCTGAATTTGCATTGATTTAGAGTCCTTGGAAGGCACAAGGGTGTCCATAGGGTGCATTACGTGTTGTGAAGCACAAGGGTGCTGATTTGAGTGGATTTGAGCCAACGAGTGCGCAATTCTCCTAGTTAGGGTGTTGTGGTATGATCTTGTGCAAATTCACTAAGAACCATCACGATTGAGTGTTGTGAGGTTGATGTGTAGCACAAAGGTGCTGATTTAGTGTTTGGAATTAGTTTGGAGGCATTAGAAGCACGTACGTGCGCAATTTGCCTCACAAATCACAAAATTGTCAAAAGATCATAAAAACAATTTTTCTTAGCTTTCTAGGGGCTGAATTTTGTGAGCGTACGTCCTTCAATCAAGGATATGGCTACATTTGAGGGTGAAGGTGCTAAGGTTGTAGACAAGTTCGATGGCGTCAACTTCCACTTGTGGAAATTCAAGATGGAAATGGTCATGGCCGAAAAAGAATTGTGGGAGATAGTTGAGGGTAGTGAGGAACCGCCTTCGTCCGACGCCGAGGCTAGGGTACGAACTGCGTACACTCGGCGAGAGAAAAAGGCCTTTGCGATTTTGGCTCTTAATCTTTCTGATTCCCAGCTTTCTCATATTCGGTCGTGCAAGACTCCCGCCGAGGCATGGGCCAAGCTTTGCAATATTCATGAGGCAAAGAGCTTGGTCAATATCTTGTTTTTGAGGCGCAAGTTTTTCACCATCAAGATGGAAGAAAACGACGACATGTTGGCGCACATCAACAAAGTCAAGGCTCTTGCGGATCAGCTCAACGGCGCAGACGTCAACATTACCGACGGTGATATCGTTATGACGCTCCTCGAGAGTTTGCCGCCGTCGTACGAGTATCTTATCGTTGCTATGGAGAGTAGGCCCATTAGCGAGCTCACTCTTGATTATGTGACATCACGGTTGTTGCATGAACTCTCGCGGCGCAAAGAGAACGAGACTCGTGGCGATAGCGCGGCGCTTATGGCGAAGCAATCCAAGAGCGGTGCCAGTGGGAGCTCTACAGACAAGGTATGCTACTATTGCGGTAAGAAGGGCCACTTGGCAAAATTTTGCTACAAACGCAAGAGAGAGGAAAGTGCCAACAATACAAAGGTCAACGATGCAGGTGATGAGTATGCATTTATGACTAGCGTCTCTTCTTGTAGTGATGACGGGGACGAGTATGCAATGATGGCAAGTGACGTGTCATGCAATGGTAGTGTGATCGATTGGATTGTTGATTCGGGAGCCTCGAGTCACATGGCGCCCATTAGGACTTGTTTCCAATCATATCACGTCATATCTCCAAAGAATGTCATTTTGGGTGATGATACGGTTCTTCAAGCCGTGGGTAAAGGATCCATCGTCGTAGACACCGAGGTGAAGGGTCGTGTGAAGACAATTACCATCCATGATGTCCTCCACGTTCCCAAGTTGAAGGCAAATCTTTTATCGGTGCGACATTTGGTGATGAAGCATTTGCGAGTGGAATTTAGCGACCAAGGGTGTTTTGTGTTGTCTCCAAGTCGTGAGGAGGTGGCCATTATACACGAAGTCAACGGCTTGTACCAAATCAAGTTTTCCAAGATGCACGCGGCGGAATCCGCAACGTTGGTGCAATCGAGTTCAAACGAAGACAAGTTGGCGTTGTGGCATCGTCGTCTCGGGCATTTGAATGTCAAGAGTGTGAAAGCACTGCGTGGAATGGTAAGTGGCATGGATCTTGCACAATCACACGTCGCACCTAGTTCATTCACATGTGAGGGTTGTATTGAAGGCAAGCAACAACGCTCACCGTTTCCAGTTGATGGGGCAACTCGTGCAACCAAGGTACTTGAGATTGTGCATTCCGACGTGTGTGGTCCAATGAAGACCACGTCTATGGGGGGTTGCAAGTATTTTGTGACGTTCATTGATGATTTTTCGAGGAAGATATGGTTGTATCCGATCAAAGCAAAGAGCGAGTGTTTTGAGAAGTTCAAAGAGTTCAAGGCGTTGGTTGAGAAGCAATCCGAGCACAAGATCAAGGTGTTTCGATCGGATAATGGCGGCGAGTTCTTGTCCAACCAATTTGCAGAGTTATTGAAGAAAGAAGGCATTGCTAGACAAACGACAACGCCATATACACCACAACAAAACGGAGTTGCAGAGCGTGCAAATCGAACAATTGTGGAAATGGCAAGGAGTATGTTGCATGCACAAAATTTGGGTTTGGACCTTTGGGCGGAAGCGGTGGTGACTGCGGTGTACACACGCAACCGATGCCCGACGAGTGCGGTTCAAAACATGACACCAGAGCAAGCGTGGAGTGGGAGGCCACCCCGCGTGGAGCACATGCGCACATTTGGATGCATCGCATTTGCAAAGGTACCCGATTCTCAAAGAACCAAACTTGAGGCCAAGGCAACAAAATGTGTGTTTCTTGGATATTGTGAAGGTACCAAGGCGTACAGGCTCATGTCGCTCGAGACCAAGAAGATCATTCGAGCTCGTGATGTGACATTTTGCGAGAATTCCAAGGTTGAAGACAATTTGGACGATGGTCCAAGTGGGAGAAGTGGCGATAAACCGGCCATTGTGGACCAATCTTCCAAATCTCCCGTTATTGATATTGTTGATGAAGACGAAGATGACGAAGATGGTGGTGATGAGGAACATATTGAGGAGCGACCTTTGAAGACGAAGAATGGCGAGAAAAAGGCACAAGCAACGGCGGTTGAAGACAATGCATCCTCGAGCGATCGTCGTTATCCAGAGAGAAATCGTAGACCACTTGGCGAGTGGTGGAAGAATCATATTCTCCCTCAAGGTGAGGAGGAGCATGCAAACGTTGCACTTTTAGATGCTCCATTGACGATTCGTGAAGCGTTGAGTTGTGATGATGCAAACAAGTGGGAGCAAGCCATGCAAGAGGAGTACAAATCGTTGATGGACAATGGCACTTGGGAATTGACTCCCCTCCCCAAGAATCGCAACGCTATCGGTTGTAAGTGGGTATTTCGTGCAAAGAGAGATGCAACGGGTGATGTGGTTCGTTATAAGGCAAGATTGGTGGCAAAGGGCTTTTCACAAATCGAAGGTGTTGATTTTCATGAGACCTTTGCACCGGTGGCGAAATTCACCACTATTCGATGCATTTTGGCCATCGGGGCTGCCATGGATTTGGAAATGCATCAAATGGATGTGAAGACGGCGTTCTTGAACGGCGAGTTGGACGAGGACATCTACATGGTGCAACCCGAAGGATTTGTGCAACGAGGTAATGAGAACCTTGTTTGCAAGTTGAACAAGTCATTGTATGGGTTGAAGCAATCTCCACGCGCATGGTATCAAAAGATTGACACGTTTCTTGTTCATATCGGGTTCACAAGGAGCATCGCTGATCACAGCTTGTATTTCATGCAAAATGGGCAACATGTGGTCATCGTGATCATATATGTGGATGATTTGATCATCCTTGCAAGTTGTATGAGCTCTTTGAAGGCATTGAAGGCAATGCTTGAGAACGAGTACGAGATGAGTGATCTGGGTGAGTTGCACTTTTGTTTAGGAGTTGAGTTTGTGCGAGATAGAGCAACACGCACCATAACAATGAATCAAAGCAAGTATGTTATGGATGTTCTCAAACGCTTTGGCATGGAGGATTGCAAACCGGTTGGCACTCCATTGGATGTGAATTCCAAACTCGTGAAACTCACCGATGAGGAGTATGCATTAGAGGCTCAATCTATGGTGGATGTGCCATACAAGCAAGCTGTAGGGTCATTGATGTATGCTATGATTGCAACAAGGCCGGACCTTGCGTATCCAATCAGCGTTGTGAGTCAACACATGGCAAGACCGGGTTCAAGTCATTGGGTTGCGGTCAAGAGGATCATGCGGTACTTGAAAGGCACAAGTGATGTGAGGTTGTGTCTTGGAGGTGACAACATTGTGTTGAGTGGGTATTGTGATGCGGATTATGCGGGTGATACCAATGATCGTAGATCCACCACGGGGTACATGTTCAAAGTTGGATCGGGGGCCGTTTCATGGAATAGCAAGCGCCAACAAACCACGGCCACGTCAACGGTTGAGGCGGAGTACATGGCGACGAGCCACGGTACGAAGGAGGCCATTTGGTTGAGGCAACTAATGGCGGATGTGAGATGCACTCAAGAGGAGGCTACAACAATCATGTGTGACAACCAAGGGAGTATGTCATTGGCGAAGAATCCAACGCATCACTCACGTACAAAGCACATTGATGTGCAATATCACTTCATTCGAGAGAAGTTAGAGATGAAGGTGATAGAGTTGAAGTATTGTCCAACGGAGCACATGGTGGCGGACGTGCTGACAAAGGCTCTTCCGAGAGATCGACATCAAAGACTACTGGTGGCATTTGGGCTCGAAGGCTTTGGCTATTTGCAAAGTGGGAGTGTTGAAGTAGGATGATTGCGTGGGCTGAAGTTGCTCATAGCCATGCGCATTAGCTAGAGTAGATGATGCGAATGAGCTAGACTTGCAACTAGAGAAGTGGTACTAGTTAGAAGTAATGAGAATTGGGTCTCCCAAGTGATATGGGCTGATCCTAGTGTACTAGGAGTGGAGTATGGGCTGATGTCCCATATGGTTTGCCAAGGGGACTCCCTTGGGTGTGCTACTTAAGAGGGGCAGCCCATGAGTAAAGATCATCTCTTTCCTATGCATTCCAAGTGTTTGTGTGAGGCTTTGGCATTCTAATCTAACCTTCAATACTTGCATGGCTTCTCGAATGGTCAATGGACCATCCGATAATGCCACATTCGCATGCTCGTCCTCCACTTGAGGGAAGATGTGGTTCTTCCACCATTCTCCAGGTGGCTTGCGCGATCTCTCGGGGTACCGCCGCTCGCTTGAAGAAACTTGCTCCTCTTGCGTGCCCTTTGCGCCATTCTTGGCCTTTGAGCTCGATGGCGCTTCAACAACCTCCGTGTCGCCAGCTTCGTCATCACCGTCATCATCACCTACATCAACAACACTAGGAGACTTGGAGGGTGTGTCCACCAAAACATCTCCACTACTCCCACTTGGACCAACCTCCAAAGGAGCCTCCATCGTAGACTCCTCACAAAATGTCACATCACGTGACCGAATGATCTTCCTCGTGTCCACCGACATGAGTCTATACGCCTTGGTACCTTCACAATACCCAAGAAACACACATTTCAAGGCCTTAGCCTCGAGTTTCGTCCTCCGTTCGTCGGGAACCTTCGCATATGCAATGCATCCGAAGATGCGCATGTGTGCAACACATGGTTGCCTCCCACTCCACGCTTGCTCCGGCGTCATGCCTTCAACCGCGCTTGTTGGACACCGATTGCGTGTGTATACCGCATTCACCACCGCTTCCGCCCAAAGGTCCAACTTCAAGTTTTGAGCGTGCAACATGCTCCTCGCCATCTCTACAATGGTGCGATTTGCGCGCTCCGCAACTCCATTTTGTTGAGGCGTGTACGGGGCCGAAGTTTGGCGTGCGATGCCTTCATTCTTCAAAAGCTCGTCAAATTTCTTGGACATGTACTCGCCGCCATTGTCCGACCGAAACACCTTGATCTTCAACTCGAATTGGTTCTCCACCAATGTCTTGAACTCCTTGAACTTCTCAAAGCACTCACTCTTGGCTTTGATAGGGTAGAGCCATATCTTCCTTGAAAAATCATCGATGAAGGTCACAAAGTACTTGCAACCTCCCATCGATGTGGTCTTCATGGGGCCACACACATCCGAATGCACGATCTCCAAAACTTTTGTGGCCCGTGTCGCCCCTTCACCCGCAAATGGCAACCGTTGTTGCTTGCCTTCAATGCAACCTTCACACGTGAATGTAGAAGCATCCACTTTCAATTGATGAAGATCCATACCGCTTACCATGCCGCGTAGTGTCTTCACACTCTTGATGTTCAAATGGCCAAGTCGACGATGCCACAACGCCAACTTGTCGTCCTTCAAGTTTGAATGCGCCAACGCCGCCGATTCCTTCGAATGCACCTTGGAGAACTTGATGTGGTACAAGCCCTCGTGTTCTTCAATGATGGCCACCTCATCTCGACTCGGTGACAACACATAACACCCCTTATCACTAAACTCTACTCTCAAGTGCTTTGCCACTAGTTGCCTCACCGATAGTAAATTTGCCGTTAGTTTGGGAACGTGGAGGATATCTTTGATAGTGATTGTCTTCACACGACCCCTCACCTCGGTGTCTACAACAATTTGGCCCTTGCCAATGGCCTCAAGCACCGTATCATCTCCCAAAATCACTCTCCTTGGATTAATGAGAGCATACGAATGAAAACAAGTTTTATGTGGTGACATGTGGCTTGTAGCCCCCGAATCAACAATCCAATCACTCGTACTACCATTGCACGATACATTGCTTGCCATGTTTGCATACTCATCACCAACCTCAATCCAATCACTCATGCTTGCATCACCCTCGATACCATCACTCAGGCTTGCATCACCCTCGATGCCATCGCTCATGCTTGCCTCATATCTAGCCGTAAATGCGTACTCATCATCGTCACGAGTTTTAGTGTTGTTTGCACTCTCCCCTTTCTCATCCCTCTTGCGTTTGAAGCAAAATTTGGCAATGTGGCCCTTCTTACCACAATAGAAGCACACCTTGTCGCTTGAGCTCCCACCGCCTCCATTCTTGGATTGCTTCGCCACGAGTGCCGCTCCATCTTCTCGAGACTCGTTCTCCTTTCGCCGCGAAAGCTCGTGCAACAACCGTGAGGTCACATAGTCCAATGTGAGCTCCGTAATGGGTCTTGACTCCATCGCCACGATGAGGTACTCGTATGATGATGGAAGGCTCTCCAAAAGTGTCATCACGATGTCACCATCCGTAACCGACACGTCGCAACCGTTGAGTTGATCCGCGAGAGCTTTGACCTTGTTGATGTGTGCCAACATGTCATCTTCTTCGCCCATCTTGATGGTGAAGAACTTGCGCCTCAAAAATAAAATGTTGGCCAATGTTTTCGCTTCGTGAATGTTGCAAAGCTTGGACCATGCTTCCGCGGGTGTCTTGCACGAACGAATGTGCGCAAGTTGCGAATCCGCGAGGTTGAGTGCCAAAATGGCAAATGCCTTCTTCTCCCTCCTCGTGTACGCTTGCATGATCCTAGGATCCGTAGAAGAGAAAGGAGGTTCCTCACTACCCTCGACAATCTCCCACAACTCCTTCTCGGCCATCACCATCTCCATTTTGAACTTCCACAAGTGGAAATTCACCCCATCGAACTTGTCCACGACCTTGGGACCCTCACCCTCAAAAGATGCCATGATCCTCACTTACGTATGCCTCCCCACACAAATGAAACCTCAAACTCAAACACACAACTTTGTTTTTGTGATTTTTTTTTTGCTTTGATATTGCACCTTTGTGCACCCAATGGGTTTAAAACAACCCCAAACACTAGATCAGCACTTTTGTGCTCCACACACGCCTCCCAACACTCAAATGTGAGAACCCTCACCCAAAAATGCAAAGAGGCTCACCAAAACCCCTCAAATCACTCAATGGAGCTCAAAACAACTCCAAATGCTTCAATACGACGCCTTAGTGTCCCCAAACACTCAATGCACGTCAATGACACCTTTGTGTCCTTCAAGAGCACTCACTCAATGCACATGAACTCACACAAGTCCCTCAAAACCCCAATCGCATTGAAATTGCTCAAAACCGCACCTTTGTGCACAAACTAGCTCCAAATGAAAATTTGAGCACCCCAAGAGCATGAAATACATGCAACACCTCAAAGCAAGTGCCTAATCACTAGGATCAGATGGTAGACCCTCCACGAGAGCCTTCACACCTCACAAATCACTTGCATTTACTCAAATGCTCACAATTGATCCAAACGAAGTTCCACTCGCAACGAAGAGATAGAAGAAAGAAAAGAAGGAGATCAAGGGAAGAAATTGACCAAAGAGAGTGCTCCAACATGTAACTTCAGCCCATGCACACCTCCAAGAAACACCAACGCTTCAACAAGCTCCAAAACCTCCAACAATGCTCCAAAACCGCCCGTTGCGCACCGACCTCAAAATACTTGCACAAATGCAATCTAATACTCATGAAACACACATGAGTGGGCCCATAACCTATTGAAGGTAGAGAAGATTGCACAAGGCACACACACAAACACAAGGAATGCGTAGAAAGAGATGATCTTTACTCAAAGGCCTTCCACCTTAAGTAGTGTACACTAGGAGGTCACCATGGACAAACCATATGGGATAACTCATCACAAGGACACTCTAGAGATCAGCCCATGCCTAACCCCTCCTCCCACACACCATTATTTAGCACCCGTACGTCTTTGGCTTCTAGCAATACTACGTTGCATCAATTACCTCAACAAAGGTACCAAGGCGTACAGGCTCATGTCGCTCGAGACCAAGAAGATCATTCGAGCTCGTGATGTGACATTTTGCGAGAATTCCAAGGTTGAAGACAATTTGGACGATGGTCCAAGTGGGAGAAGTGGCGATAAACCGGCCATTGTGGACCAATCTTCCAAATCTCCCGTTATTGATATTGTTGATGAAGACGAAGATGACGAAGATGGTGGTGACGAGGAGCATATTGAGGAGCGACCTTTGAAGACGAAGAATGGCGAGAAAAAGGCACAAGCAACGGCGGTTGAAGACAATGCATCCTCGAGCGATCGTCGTTATCCAGAGAGAAATCGTAGACCACTTGGCGAGTGGTGGAAGAATCATATTCTCCCTCAAGGTGAGGAGGAGCATGCAAACGTTGCACTTTTAGATGCTCCATTGACGATTCGTGAAGCGTTGAGTTGTGATGATGCAAACAAGTGGGAGCAAGCCATGCAAGAGGAGTACAAATCGTTGATGGACAATGGCACTTGGGAATTGACTCCCCTCCCCAAGAATCGCAACGCTATCGGTTGTAAGTGGGTATTTCGTGCAAAGAGAGATGCAACGGGTGATGTGGTTCGTTATAAGGCAAGATTGGTGGCAAAGGGCTTTTCACAAATCGAAGGTGTTGATTTTCATGAGACCTTTGCACCGGTGGCGAAATTCACCACTATTCGATGCATTTTGGCCATCGGGGCTGCCATGGATTTGGAAATGCATCAAATGGATGTGAAGACGGCGTTCTTGAACGGCGAGTTGGACGAGGACATCTACATGGTACAACCCGAAGGATTTGTGCAACGAGGTAATGAGAACCTTGTTTGCAAGTTGAACAAGTCATTGTATGGGTTGAAGCAATCTCCACGCGCATGGTATCAAAAGATTGACACGTTTCTTGTTCATATCGGGTTCACAAGGAGCATCGCTGATCACAGCTTGTATTTCATGCAAAAGGGGCAACATGTGGTCATCGTGATCATATATGTGGATGATTTGATCATCCTTGCAAGTTGTATGAGCTCTTTGAAGGCATTGAAGGCAATGCTTGAGAACGAGTACGAGATGAGTGATCTGGGTGAGTTGCACTTTTGTTTAGGAGTTGAGTTTGTGCGAGATAGAGCAACACGCACCATAACAATGAATCAAAGCAAGTATGTTATGGATGTTCTCAAACGCTTTGGCATGGAGGATTGCAAACCGGTTGGCACTCCATTGGATGTGAATTCCAAACTCGTGAAACTCACCGATGAGGAGTATGCATTAGAGGCTCAATCTATGGTGGATGTGCCATACAAGCAAGCTGTAGGGTCATTGATGTATGCTATGATTGCAACAAGGCCGGACCTTGCGTATCCAATCAGCGTTGTGAGTCAACACATGGCAAGACCGGGTTCAAGTCATTGGGTTGCGGTCAAGAGGATCATGCGGTACTTGAAAGGCACAAGTGATGTGAGGTTGTGTCTTGGAGGTGACAACATTGTGTTGAGTGGGTATTGTGATGCGGATTATGCGGGTGATATCAATGATCGTAGATCCACTGTTGAAGTAGGATGATTGCGTGGGCTGATGTTGCTCATAGCCATGCGCATTAGCTAGAGTAGATGATGCGAATGAGCTAGACTTGCAACTAGAGAAGTGGTACTAGTTAGAAGTAATGAGAATTGGGTCTCCCAAGTGATATGGGCTGATCCTTGTGTACTAGGAGTGGAGTATGGGCTGATGTCCCATATGGTTTGCCAAGGGGACTCCCTTGGGTGTGCTACTTAAGAGGGGCAGCCCATGAGTGAAGATTATCTCTTTCCTATGCATTCCAAGTGTTTGTGTGAGGCTTTGGCATTCTAATCTAACCTTCAATAGGTTATGGGCCCACTCATGTGTTTTGCGTGAGTCAAAGATTAGATTGCTCATTGTGTGGAGGTCGTGCGTTGGAGCGCTGATTTTGGAGTATTGGAGCGCTGATTTGGAACTTTGGAGGGCTGAATTCGAGCTTTGGTGGGCTGATTTCGACATTGGGAGGTATTACAATCTTCCTACCTTTGATCTACGTGTTGGAGGGCTGAATTCGCACTTTGGAGCTATCATTTGTTGATTTGGAGCTTTTGGAGCACTTTGGAGCACCTTTGGAGTTTATACACGTCTACAAGGGCTGAATTGGAGCTTTGGAGCTTATTGGTGCTTGTTGGAGTATATTGGAGCTGATTGGAGCTTATTGGAGCTTATTGGAGCTTATTGGCTCAATTTGTGCTCAATTTGTGCTCAATTTGTGCACTTGTGTTGTTGCAAGGCACTTTTATGCTTTGAGGCTCTTGGGGTGAGTCTACAATCTGATTTTGGTATTGCAATTCTTGCACAAGGGTTTGGAATGTGAGTTATGCCCTTGGAGTGCTCAAAATTAGAGTTTGGGTTAGTCAATGCACAACGGGGCTGATTTGATGAATTTCAATGCAATTAGGACTTGAAGGGGCTGAATTTGCATTGATTTAGAGTCCTTGGAAAGCACAAGGGTGTCCATAGCGTGCATTACGTGTTGTGAAGCACAAGGGTGCTGATTTGAGTGGATTTGAGCCAACAAGTGCGCAATTCTCCTAGTTAGGGTGTTGTGGTATGATCTTGTGCAAATTCACTAAGAACCATCACGATTGAGTGTTGTGAGGTTGATGTGTAGCACAAAGGTGCTGATTTAGTGTTTGGAATTAGTTTGGAGGCATTAGAAGCACGTACGTGTGCAATTTGTTTCACAAATCACAAAATTGTCAAAAATCATAAAAACAATTTTTCTTAGCTTTCTAGGGGCTGAATTTTGTGAGCGTACGTCCTTCAATCAAGGATATGGCTACATTTGAGGGTGAAGGTGCTAAGGTTGTAGACAAGTTCGATGGCGTCAACTTCCACTTGTGGAAATTCAAGATGGAAATGGTCATGGCCGAAAAAGAATTGTGGGAGATAGTTGAGGGTAGTGAGGAACCGCCTTCGTCCGACGCCGAGGCTAGGGTACGAACTGCGTACACTCGGCGAGAGAAAAAGGCCTTTGCGATTTTGGCTCTTAATCTTTCTGATTCCCAGCTTTCTCATATTCGGTCGTGCAAGACTCCCGCCGAGGCATGGGCCAAGCTTTGCAATATTCATGAGGCAAAGAGCTTGGTCAATATCTTGTTTTTGAGGCGCAAGTTTTTCACCATCAAGATGGAAGAAAACGACGACATGTTGGCGCACATCAACAAAGTCAAGGCTCTTGCGGATCAGCTCAACGGCGCAGACGTCAACATTACCGACGGTGATATCGTTATGACGCTCCTCGAGAGTTTGCCGCCGTCGTACGAGTATCTTATCGTTGCCATGGAGAGTAGGCCCATTAGCGAGCTCACTCTTGATTATGTGACATCACGGTTGTTGCATGAACTCTCGCGGCGCAAAGAGAACGAGACTCGTGGCGATAGCGCGGCGCTTATGGCGAAGCAATCCAAGAGCGGTGCCAGTGGGAGCTCTACAGACAAGGTATGCTACTTTTGCGGTAAGAAGGGCCACTTGGCAAAATTTTGCTACAAACGCAAGAGAGAGGAAAGTGCCAACAATACAAAGGTCAACGATGCAGGTGATGAGTACGCATTTATGACTAGCGTCTCTTCTTGTAGTGATGACAGGGACGAGTATGCAATGATGGCAAGTGACGTGTCATGCAATGGTAGTGTGATCGATTGGATTGTTGATTCGGGAGCCTCGAGTCACATGGCGCCCATTAGGACTTGTTTCCAATCATATCACGTCATATCTCCAAAGAATGTCATTTTGGGTGATGATACGGTTCTTCAAGCCGTGGGTAAAGGATCCATCGTCGTAGACACCGAGGTGAAGGGTCGTGTGAAGACAATTACCATCCATGATGTCCTCCACGTTCCCAAGTTGAAGGCAAATCTTTTATCGGTGCGACATTTGGTGATGAAGCATTTGCGAGTGGAATTTAGCGACCAAGGGTGTTTTGTGTTGTCCCCAAGTCGTGAGGAGGTGGCCATTATACACGAAGTCAACGGCTTGTACCAAATCAAGTTTTCCAAGATGCACGCGGCGGAATCGGCAACGTTGGTGCAATCGAGTTCAAACGAAGACAAGTTGGCGTTGTGGCATCGTCGTCTCGGGCATTTGAATGTCAAGAGTGTGAAAGCACTGCGTAGAATGGTAAGTGGCATGGATCTTGCACAATCACACGTCGCACCTAGTTCATTCACATGTGAGGGTTGTATTGAAGGCAAGCAACAACGCTCACCGTTTGCAGTTGATGGGGCAACTCGTGCAACCAAGGTTCTTGAGATTGTGCATTCCGACGTGTGTGGTCCAATGAAGACCACGTCTATGGGGGGTTGCAAGTATTTTGTGACGTTCATTGATGATTTTTCGAGGAAGATATGGTTGTATCCGATCAAAGCAAAGAGCGAGTGTTTTGAGAAGTTCAAAGAGTTCAAGGCGTTAGTTGAGAAGCAATCCGAGCACAAGATCAAGGTGTTTCGATCGGATAATGGCGGCGAGTTCATGTCCAACCAATTTGGAGAGTTATTGAAGAAAGAAGGCATTGCTAGACAAACCACAACGCCATATACACCACAACAAAACGGAGTTGCAGAGCGTGCAAATCGAACAATTGTGGAAATGGCAAGGAGTATGTTGCATGCACAAAATTTGGGTTTGGACCTTTGGGCGGAAGCGGTGGTGACTGCGGTGTACACACGCAACCGATGCCCGACGAGTGCGGTTCAAAACATGACACCAGAGCAAGCGTGGAGTGGGAGGCCTCCCCGCGTGGAGCACATGCGCACATTTGGATGCATCGCATTTGCAAAGGTACCCGATTCTCAAAGAACCAAACTTGAGGCCAAGGCAACAAAATGTGTGTTTCTTGGATATTGTGAAGGTACCAAGGCGTACAGGCTCATGTCGCTCGAGACCAAGAAGATCATTCGAGCTCGTGATGTGACATTTTGCGAGAATTCCAAGGTTGAAGACAATTTGGACGATGGTCCAAGTGGGAGAAGTGGCGATAAACCCGCGATTGTGGACCAATCTTCCAAATCTCCCGTTATTGATATTGTTGATGAAGACGAAGATGACGAAGATGGTGGTGATGAGGAACATATTGAGGAGCGACCTTTGAAGACGAGGAATGGCGAGAGAAAGGCACAAGCAACGGCGGTTGAAGACAATGCATCCTCGAGCGATCGTCGTTATCCAGAGAGAAATCGTAGACCACTTGGCGAGTGGTGGAAGAATCATATTCTCCCTCAAGGTGAGGAGGAGCATGCAAACGTTGCACTTTTAGATGCTCCATTGACGATTCGTGAAGCGTTGAGTTGTGATGATGCAAACAAGTGGGAGCAAGCCATGCAAGAGGAGTACAAATCGTTGATGGACAATGGCACTTGGGAATTGACTCCCCTCCCCAAGAATCGCAACGCTATCGGTTGTAAGTGGGTATTTCGTGCAAAGAGAGATGCAACGGGTGATGTGGTTCGTTATAAGGCAAGATTGGTGGCAAAGGGCTTTTCACAAATCGAAGGTGTTGATTTTCATGAGACCTTTGCACCGGTGGCGAAATTCACCACTATTCGATGCATTTTGGCCATCGGGGCTGCCATGGATTTGGAAATGCATCAAATGGATGTGAAGACGGCGTTCTTGAACGGCGAGTTGGACGAGGACATCTACATGGTGCAACCCGAAGGATTTGTGCAACGAGGTAATGAGAACCTTGTTTGCAAGTTGAACAAGTCATTGTATGGGTTGAAGCAATCTCCACGCGCATGGTATCAAAAGATTGACACGTTTCTTGTTCATATCGGGTTCACAAGGAGCATCGCTGATCACAGCTTGTATTTCATGCAAAAGGGGCAACATGTGGTCATCGTGATCATATATGTGGATGATTTGATCATCCTTGCAAGTTGTATGAGCTCTTTGAAGGCATTAAAGGCAATGCTTGAGAACGAGTACGAGATGAGTGATCTCGGTGAGTTGCACTTTTGTCTAGGAGTTGAGTTTGTGCGAGATAGAGCAACACGCACCATAACAATGAATCAAAGCAAGTATGTTATGGATGTTCTCAAACGCTTTGGCATGGAGGATTGCAAACCGGTTGGCACTCCATTGGATGTGAATTCCAAACTCGTGAAACTCACCGATGAGGAGTATGCATTAGAGGCTCAATCTATGGTGGATGTGCCATACAAGCAAGCTGTAGGGTCATTGATGTATGCTATGATTGCAACGAGGCCGGACCTTGCGTATCCAATCAGCGTTGTGAGTCAACACATGGCAAGACCGGGTTCAAGTCATTGGGTTGCGGTCAAGAGGATCATGCGGTACTTGAAAGGCACAAGTGATGTGAGGTTGTGTCTTGGAGGTGACAACATTGTGTTGAGTGGGTACTGTGATGCGGATTATGCGGGTGATACCAATGATCGTAGATCCACCACGGGGTACATGTTCAAAGTTGGATCGGGGGCCGTTTCATGGAATAGCAAGCGCCAACAAACCACGGCCACGTCAACGGTTGAGGCGGAGTACATGGCGACGAGCCACGGTACGAAGGAGGCCATTTGGTTGAGGCAACTAATGGCGGATGTGAGATGCACTCAAGAGGAGGCTACAACAATCATGTGTGACAACCAAGGGAGTATGTCATTGGCGAAGAATCCAACGCATCACTCACGTACAAAGCACATTGATGTGCAATATCACTTCATTCGAGAGAAGTTAGAGATGAAGGTGATAGAGTTGAAGTATTGTCCAACGGAGCACATGGTGGCGGACGTGCTGACAAAGGCTCTTGCGAGAGATCGACATCAAAGACTAGTGGTGGCATTTGGGCTCCAAGGCTTTGGCTATTCGCAAAGTGGGAGTGTTGAAGTAGGATGATTGCGTGGGCTGAAGTTGCTCATAGCCATGCGCATTAGGTAGAGTAGATGATGCGAATGAGCTAGACTTGCAACTAGAGAAGTGATACTAGTTAGAAGTAATGAGAATTGGGTCTCCCAAGTGATATGGGCTGATCCTAGTGTACTAGGAGTGGAGTATGGGCTGATGTCCCATATGGTTTGCCAAGGGGCCTCCCTTGGGTGTGCTACTTAAGAGGGGCAGCCCATGAGTAAAGATCATCTCTTTCCTATGCATTCCAAGTGTTTGTGTGAGGCTTTGGCATTCTAATCTAACCTTCAATAAACCAAGGGAGTATGTCATTGGCGAAGAATCCAACGCATCACTCACGTACAAAGCACATTGATGTGCAATATCACTTCATTTGAGAGAAGTTAGAGATGAACGTGATAGAGTTGAAGTATTGTCCAACGGAGCACATGGTGGCGGACGTGCTGACAAAGGCTCTTGCGAGAGATCGACATCAAAGACTAGTGGTGGCATTTGGACTCCAAGGCTTTGGCTATTCGCAAAGTGGGAGTGTTGAAGTAGGATGATGGCGTGGGCTGAAGTTGCTCATAGCCATGCGCATTAGCTAGAGTAGATGATGCGAATGAGCTAGACTTGCAACTAGAGAAGTGGTACTAGTTAGAAGTAATGAGAATTGGGTCTTGTTGAAGTAGGATGATTGCGTGGGCTGAAGTTGCTCATAGCCATGCGCATTAGCTAGAGTAGATGATGCGAATGAGCTAGACTAGCAACTAGAGAAGTGATACTAGTTAGAGATAATGAGAATTGGGTCTCCCAAGTGATATGGGCTGATCCTAGTGTACTAGGAGTGGAGTATGGGCTGATGTCCCATATGGTTTGCCAAGGGGACTCCCTTGGGTGTGCTACTTAAGAGGGGCAGCCCATGAGTAAAGATCATCTCTTTCCTATGCATTCCAAGTGTTTGTGTGAGGCTTGGGCATTCTAATCTAACCTTCAATAGGTTATGGGCCCACTCATGTGTTTTGCGTGAGTCAAAGATTAGATTGCTCATTGTGTGGAGGTCGTGCGTTGGGGCGCTGATTTTGGAGTATTGGAGCGCTGATTTGGAACTTTGGAGGGCTGAATTCGAGCTTTGGTGGGTTGATTTCGACATTGGGAGGTATTACAATCTTCCTACCTTTGATCTACGTGTTGGAAGGCTGAATTCGCACTTTGGAGCTATCATTTGTTAATTTGGAGCTTTTGGAGCACTTTGGAGCACCTTTGGAGTTTATACACGTCTACAAGGGCTGAATTGGAGCTTTGGAGCTTATTGGTGCTTGTTGGAGTATATTGGAGCTTATTGTTGAAGTAGGATGATTGCGTGGGCTGAAGTTGCTCATAGCCATGCGCATTAGCTAGAGTAGATGATGCGAATGAGCTAGACTAGCAACTAGAGAAGTGGTACTAGTTAGAAGTAAAGAGAATTGGGTCTCCCAAGTGATATGGGCTGATCCTAGTGTACTAGGAGTGGAGTATGGGCTGATGTCCCATATGGTTTGCCAAGGGGACTCCCTTGGGTGTGCTACTTAAGAGGGGCAGCCCATGAGTAAAGATCATCTCTTTCCTATGCATTCCAAGTGTTTGTGTGAGGCTTTGGCATTCTAATCTAACCTTCAATAGGTTATGGGCCCACTCATGTGTTTTGCGTGAGTCAAAGATTAGATTGCTCATTGTGTGGAGGTCGTGCGTTGGAGCGCTGATTTTGGAGTATTGGAGCGCTCATTTGGAACTTTGGAGGGCTGAATTCGAGCTTTGGTGGGCTGATTTCGACATTGGGAGGTATTACAATCTTCCTACCTTTGATCTACGTGTTGGAGGGCTGAATTCGCACTTTGGAGCTATCATTTGTTGATTTGGAGCTTTTGGAGCACTTTGGAGCACTTTTGGAGTTTATACACGTCTACAAGGGCTGAATTGGAGCTTTGGAGCTTATTGGTGCTTGTTGGAGTATATTGGAGTTGATTGGAGCTTATTGGAGCTTATTGGAGCTTATTGGAGCTTATTGGAGCTTATTGGCTCAATTTGTGCTCAATTTGTGCACTTGTGTTGTTGCAAGGCACTTTTATGCTTTGAGGCTCTTGGGGTGAGTCTACAATCTGATTTTGGTATTGCAATTCTTGCACAAGGGTTTGGAATGTGAGTTATGCCCTTGGAGTGCTCAAAATTAGAGTTTGGGTTAGTGAATGCACAACGGGGCTGATTTGATGAATTTCAATGCAACTAGGACTTAAAGGGGCTGAATTTGCATTGATTTAGAGTCCTTGGAAGGCACAAGGGTGTGCATAGGGTGCATTACGTGTTGTGAAGCACAAGGGTGCTGATTTGAGTGGATTTGAGTCAACGAGTGCGCAACTCTCCTAGTTAGGGTGTTGTGGTATGATCTTGTGCAAATTCACTAAGAACCATCACGATTGAGTGTTGTGAGGTTGATGTGTAGCACAAAGGTGCTGATTTAGTGTTTGGAATTAGTTTGGAGGCATTAGAAGCACGTACGTGTGCAATTTGCCTCACAAATCACAAAATTGTCAAAAATTCATAAAAACAATTTTTGCTTAGCTTTCTAGGGGCTGAATTTTGTGAGCGTACGTCCTTCAATCAAGGATATGGCTACATTTGAGGGTGAAGGTGCTAAGGTTGTAGACAAGTTCGATGGCGTCAACTTCCACTTGTGGAAATTCAAGATGGAAATGGTCATGGCCGAAAAAGAATTGTGGGAGATAGTTGAGGGTAGTGAGGAACCGCCTTCGTCCGACGCCGAGGCTAGGGTACGAACTGCGTACACTCGGCGAGAGAAAAAGGCCTTTGCGATTTTGGCTCTTAATCTTTCTGATTCCCAGCTTTCTCATATTCGGTCGTGCAAGACTGCCGCCGAGGCATGGGCCAAGCTTTGCAATATTCATGAGGCAAAGAGCTTGGTCAATATCTTGTTTTTGAGGCGCAAGTTTTTCACCATCAAGATGGAAGAAAACGACGACATGTTGGCGCACATCAACAAAGTCAAGGCTCTTGCGGATCAGCTCAACGGCGCAGACGTCAACATTACCGACGGTGATATCGTTATGACGCTCCTCGAGAGTTTGCCGCCGTCGTACGAGTATCTTATCGTTGCTATGGAGAGTAGGCCCATTAGCGAGCTCACTCTTGATTATGTGACATCACGGTTGTTGCATGAACTCTCGCGGCGCAAAGAGAACGAGACTCGTGGCGATAGCGCGGCGCTTATGGCGAAGCAATCCAAGAGCGGTGCCAGTGGGAGCTCTACAGACAAGGTATGCTACTATTGCGGTAAGAAGGGCCACTTGGCAAAATTTTGCTACAAACGCAAGAGAGAGGAAAGTGCCAACAATACAAAGGTCAACGATGCAGGTGATGAGTACGCATTTATGACTAGCGTCTCTTCTTGGTGTGATGACGGGGACGAGTATGCAATGATGGCAAGTGACGTGTCATGCAATGGTAGTGTGATCGATTGGATTGTTGATTCGGGAGCCTCGAGTCACATGGCGCCCATTAGGACTTGTTTCCAATCATATCACGTCATATCTCCAAAGAATGTCATTTTGGGTGATGATACGGTTCTTCAAGCCGTGGGTAAAGGATCCATCGTCGTAGACACCGAGGTGAAGGGTCGTGTGAAGACAATTACCATCCATGATGTCCTCCACGTTCCCAAGTTGAAGGCAAATCTTTTATCGGTGCGACATTTGGTGATGAAGCATTTGCGAGTGGAATTTAGCGACCAAGGGTGTTTTGTGTTGTCTCCAAGTCGTGAGGAGGTGGCCATTATACACGAAGTCAACGGCTTGTACCAAATCAAGTTTTCCAAGATGCACGCGGCGGAATCCGCAACGTTGGTGCAATCGAGTTCAAACGAAGACAAGTTGGCGTTGTGGCATCGTCGTCTCGGGCATTTGAATGTCAAGAGTGTGAAAGCACTGCGTGGAATGGTAAGTGGCATGGATCTTGCACAATCACACGTCGCACCTAGTTCATTCACATGTGAGGGTTGTATTGAAGGCAAGCAACAACGCTCACTGTTTCCAGTTGATGGGGCAACTCGTGCAACCAAGGTTCTTGAGATTGTGCATTCCGACGTGTGTGGTCCAATGAAGACCACGTCTATGGGGGGTTGCAAGTATTTTGTGACGTTCATTGATGATTTTTCGAGGAAGATATGGTTGTATCCGATCAAAGCAAAGAGCGAGTGTTTTGAGAAGTTCAAAGAGTTCAAGGCGTTGGTTGAGAAGCAATCCGAGCACAAGATCAAGGTGTTTCGATCGGATAATGGCGGCGAGTTCTTGTCCAACCAATTTGCAGAGTTATTGAAGAAAGAAGGCATTGCTAGACAAACCACAACGCCATATACACCACAACAAAACGGAGTTGCAGAGCGTGCAAATCGAACAATTGTGGAAATGGCAAGGAGTATGTTGCATGCACAAAATTTGGGTTTGGACCTTTGGGCGGAAGCGGTGGTGACTGCGGTGTACACACGCAACCGATGCCCGACGAGTGCGGTTCAAAACATGACACCAGAGCAAGCGTGGAGTGGGAGGCCACCCCGCGTGGAGCACATGCGCACATTTGGATGCATCGCATTTGCAAAGGTACCCGATTCTCAAAGAACCAAACTTGAGGCCAAGGCAACAAAATGTGTGTTTCTTGGATATTGTGAAGGTACCAAGGCGTACAGGCTCATGTCGCTCGAGACCAAGAAGATCATTCGAGCTCGTGATGTGACATTTTGCGAGAATTCCAAGGTTGAAGACAATTTGGACGATGGTCCAAGTGGGAGAAGTGGCGATAAACCGGCGATTGTGGACCAATCTTCCAAATCTCCCGTTATTGATACTGTTGATGAAGACGAAGATGACGAAGATGGTGGTGATGAGGAACATAATGAGGAGCGACATTTGAAGACGAGGAATGGCGAGAAAAAGGCACAAGCAACGGCGGTTGAAGACAATGCATCCTCGAGCGATCGTCGTTATCCAGAGAGAAATCGTAGACCACTTGGCGAGTGGTGGAAGAATCATATTCTCCCTCAAGGTGAGGAGGAGCATGCAAACGTTGCACTTTTAGATGCTCCATTGACGATTCGTGAAGCGTTGAGTTGTGATGATGCAAACAAGTGGGAGCAAGCCATGCAAGAGGAGTACAAATCGTTGATGGACAATGGCACTTGGGAATTGACTCCCCTCCCCAAGAATCGCAACGCTATCGGTTGTAAGTGGGTATTTCGTGCAAAGAGAGATGCAACGGGTGATGTGGTTCGTTATAAGGCAAGGTTGGTGGCAAAGGGCTTTTCACAAATCGAAGGTGTTGATTTTCATGAGACCTTTGCACCGGTGGCGAAATTCACCACTATTCGATGCATTTTGGCCATCGGGGCTGCCATGGATTTGGAAATGCATCAAATGGATGTGAAGACGGCGTTCTTGAACGGCGAGTTGGACGAGGACATCTACATGGTGCAACCCGAAGGATTTGTGCAACGAGGTAATGAGAACCTTGTTTGCAAGTTGAACAAGTCATTGTATGGGTTGAAGCAATCTCCACGCGCATGGTATCAAAAGATTGACACGTTTCTTGGTCATATCGGGTTCACAAGGAGCATCGCTGATCACAGCTTGTATTTCATGCAAAAGGGGCAACATGTGGTCATCGTGATCATATATGTGGATGATTTGATCATCCTTGCAAGTTGTATGAGCTCTTTGAAGGCATTGAAGGCAATGCTTGAGAACGAGTACGAGATGAGTGATCTCGGTGAGTTGCACTTTTGTCTAGGAGTTGAGTTTGTGCGAGATAGAGCAACACGCACCATAACAATGAATCAAAGCAAGTATGTTATGGATGTTCTCAAACGCTTTGGCATGGAGGATTGCAAACCGGTTGGCACTCCATTGGATGTGAATTCCAAACTCGTGAAACTCACCGATGAGGAGTATGCATTAGAGGCTCAATCTATGGTGGATGTGCCATACAAGCAAGCTGTAGGGTCATTGATGTATGCTATGATTGCAACAAGGCCGGACCTTGCGTATCCAATCAGCGTTGTGAGTCAACACATGGCAAGACCGGGTTCAAGTCATTGGGTTGCGGTCAAGAGGATCATGCGGTACTTGAAAGGCACAAGTGATGTGAGGTTGTGTCTTGGAGGTGACAACATTGTGTTGAGTGGGTATTGTGATGCGGATTATGCGGGTGATACTAATGATCGTAGATCCACCACGGAATACATGTTCAAAGTTGGATCAGGGGCCGTTTCATGGAATAGCAAGCGCCAACAAACCACGGCCACGTCAACGGTTGAGGCGGAGTACATGGCGACGAGCCACGGTACGAAGGAGGCCATTTGGTTGAGGCAACTAATGGCGGATGTGAGATGCACTCAAGAGGAGGCTACAACAATCATGTGTGACAACCAAGGGAGTATGTCATTGGCGAAGAATCCAACGCATCACTCACGTACAAAGCACATTGATATGCAATATCACTTCATTCGAGAGAAGTTAGAGATGAAGGTGATAGAGTTGAAGTATTGTCCAACGGAGCACATGGTGGCGGACATGCTGACAAAGGCTCTTGCGAGAGATCGACATCAAAGACTAGTGGTGGCATTTGGGCTCCAAGGCTTTGGCTATTCGCAAAGTGGGAGTGTTGAAGTAGGATGATTGCGTGGGCTGAAGTTGCTCATAGCCATGCGCATTAGGTAGAGTAGATGATGCGAATGAGCTAGACTTGCAACTAGAGAAGTGATACTAGTTAGAAGTAATGAGAATTGGGTCTCCCAAGTGATATGGGCTGATCCTAGTGTACTAGGAGTGGAGTATGGGCTGATGTCCCATATGGTTTGCCAAGGGGCCTCCCTTGGGTGTGCTACTTAAGAGGGGCAGCCCATGAGTAAAGATCATCTCTTTCCTATGCATTCCAAGTGTTTGTGTGAGGCTTTGGCATTCTAATCTAACCTTCAATAAACCAAGGGAGTATGTCATTGGCGAAGAATCCAACGCATCACTCACGTACAAAGCACATTGATGTGCAATATCACTTCATTCGAGAGAAGTTAGAGATGAAGGTGATAGAGTTGAAGTATTTATTGAGGTAATTGATGCAACGTAGTATTGCTAGAAGCCAAAGACGTACGGGTGCTAAATAATGGTGTGTGGGAGGAGGGGTTAGGCATGGGCTGATCTCTAGAGTGTCCTTGTGATGAGTTATCCCATATGGTTTGTCCATGGTGACCTCCTAGTGTACACTACTTAAGGTGGAAGGCCTTTGAGTAAAGATTATCTCTTTCTACGCATTCCTTGTGTTTGTGTGTGTGCCTTGTGCAATCTTCTCTACCTTCAATAGGTTATGGGCCCACTCATGTGTGTTTCATGAGTATTAGATTGCATTTGTGCAAGTATTTTGAGGTCGGTGCGCAACGGGCGGTTTTGGAGCATTGTTGGAGGTTTTGGAGCTTGTTGAAGCGTTGGTGTTTCTTGGAGGTGTGCATGGGCTGAAGTTACATGTTGGAGCACTCTCTTTGGTCAATTTCTTCCCTTGATCTCCTTCTTTTCTTTCTTCTATCTCTTCGTTGCGAGTGGAACTTCGTTTGGTTCAATTGTGAGCATTTGAGTAAATGCAAGTGATTTGTGAGGTGTGAAGACTCTCGTGGAGGGTCTACCATCTGATCCTAGTGATTAGGCACTTGCTTTGAGGTGTTGCATGTGTTTCATGCTCTTGGGGTGCTCAAATTTTCATTTGGAGCTAGTTTGTGCACAAAGGTGCGGTTTTGAGCAATTTCAATGCGATTGGGGTTTTGAGGGACTTGTGTGAGTTCATGTGCATTGAGTGAGTGCTCTTGAAGGACACAAAGGTGTCATTGACGTGCATTGAGTGTTTGGGGACACTAAGGCGTCGTATTGAAGCATTTGGAGTTGTTTTGAGCTCCATTGAGTGATTTGAGGGGTTTTGGTGAGCCTCTTTGCATTTTTGGGTGAGGGTTCTCACATTTGAGTGTTGGGAGGCGTGTGTGGAGCACAAAAGTGCTGATCTAGTGTTTGGGGTTGTTTTAAACCCATTGGGTGCACAAAGGTGCAATATCAAAGCAAAAAATCACAAAAAAAACAAAGTTGTGTGTTTGAGTTTGAGGTTTCATTTGTGTGGGGAGGCATACGTAAGTGAGGATCATGGCATCTTTTGAGGGTGAGGGTCCCAAGGTCGTGGACAAGTTCGATGGGGTGAATTTCCACTTGTGGAAATTCAAAATGGAGATGGTGATGGCCGAGAAGGAGTTGTGGGAGATTGTCGAGGGTAGTGAGGAACCTCCTTTCTCTTCTACGGATCCTAGGATCATGCAAGCGTACACGAGGAGGGAGAAGAAGGCATTTGCCATTTTGGCACTCAACCTCGCGGATTCGCAACTTGCGCACATTCGTTCGTGCAAGACACCCGCGGAAGCATGGTCCAAGCTTTGCAACATTCACGAAGCGAAAACATTGGCCAACATTTTGTTTTTGAGGCGCAAGTTCTTCACCATCAAGATGGGCGAAGAAGATGACATGTTGGCGCACATCAACAAGGTCAAAGCTCTCGCGGATCAACTCAACGGTTGCGACGTGTCGGTTACGGATGGTGACATCGTGATGACACTTTTGGAGAGCCTTCCATCATCATACGAGTACCTCATCGTGGCGATGGAGTCAAGACCCATTACGGAGCTCACATTGGACTATGTGACCTCACGGTTGTTGCACGAGCTTTCGCGGCGAAAGGAGAACGAGTCTCGAGAAGATGGAGCGGCACTCGTGGCGAAGCAATTCAAGAATGGAGGCGGTGGGAGCTCAAGCGACAAGGTGTGCTTCTATTGTGGTAAGAAGGGCCACATTGCCAAATTTTGCTTCAAACGCAAGAGGGATGAGAAAGGGGAGAGTGCAAACAACACTAAAACTCGTGACGATGATGAGTACGCATTTACGGCTAGATATGAGGCAAACATGAGCGATGGCATCGAGGGTGATGCAAGCATGAGTGATGGTATCGAGGGTGATGCAAGCATGAGTGATTGGATTGAGGTTGGTGATGAGTATGCAAACATGGCAAGCAATGTATCGTGCAATGGTAGTACGAGTGATTGGATTGTTGATTCGGGGGCTACAAGCCACATGTCACCACATAAAACTTGTTTTCATTCGTATGCTCTCATTAATCCAAGGAGAGTGATTTTGGGAGATGATACGGTGCTTGAGGCCGTTGGCAAGGGCCAAATTGTTGTAGACACCGAGGTGAGGGGTCGTGTGAAGACAATCACTATCCAAGATGTCCTCCACGTTCCCAAATTAACGGCAAATTTACTATCGGTGAGGCAATTAGTGGCAAAGCACTTGAGGGTTGAGTTTAGTGATAAGGGGTGTTATGTGTTGTCACCGAGTCGAGATGAGGTGGCCATCATTGAAGAACACGAGGGCTTGTACCACATCAAGTTCTCCAAGGTGCATTCGAAGGAATCGGCGGCGTTGGCGCATTCAAACTTGAAGGACGACAAGTTGGCGTTGTGGCATCGTCGACTTGGCCATTTGAACATCAAGAGTGTGAAGACACTACGCGGCATGGTAAGCGGTATGGACCTTCATCAATTGAAAGTGGATGCTTCTACATTCACGTGTGAAGGTTGCATTGAAGGCAAGCAACAACGGTTGCCATTTGCGGGTGAAGGGGCGACACGGGCCACAAAAGTTTTGGAGATCGTGCATTCGGATGTGTGTGGCCCCATGAAGACCACATCGATGGGAGGTTGCAAGTACTTTGTGACCTTCATCGATGATTTTTCAAGGAAGATATGGCTCTACCCTATCAAAGCCAAGAGTGAGTGCTTTGAGAAGTTCAAGGAGTTCAAGACATTGGTGGAGAACCAATCCGAGTTGAAGATCAAGGTGTTTCGGTCGGACAATGGCGGCGAGTACATGTCCAAGAAATTTGACGAGCTTTTGAAGAATGAAGGCATCGCACGCCAAACTTCGGCCCCGTACACGCCTCAACAAAATGGAGTTGCGGAGCGCGCAAATCGCACCATTGTAGAGATGGCGAGGAGCATGTTGCACGCTCAAAACTTGAAGTTGGACCTTTGGGCGGAAGCGGTGGTGAATGCGGTATACACACGCAATCGGTGTCCAACAAGCGCGGTTGAAGGCATGACGCCGGAGCAAGCGTGGAGTGGGAGGCAACCATGTGTTGCACACATGCGCATCTTCGGATGCATTGCATATGCGAAGGTTCCTGACGAACGGAGGACGAAACTCGAGGCTAAGGCCTTGAAATGTGTGTTTCTTGGGTATTGTGAAGGTACCAAGGCGTATAGACTCATGTCGGTGGACACGAGGAAGATCATTCGGTCACGTGATGTGACATTTTGTGAGGAGTCTACGATGGAGGCTCCTTTGGAGGTTGGTCCAAGTGGGAGTAGTGGAGACGTTTTGGTGGACACACCCTCCAAGTCTCCTAGTGTTGTTGATGTAGGTGATGATGACGGTGATGACGAAGCTGGCGACACGGAGGTTGTTGAAGCGCCATCGAGCTCAAAGTCCAAGAATGGCGCAAAGGGCACGCAAGAGGAGCAAGTTTCTTCAAGCGAGCGGCGGTACCCCGAGAGATCGCGCAAGCCACCTGGAGAATGGTGGAAGAACCACATCTTCCCTCAAGTGGAGGACGAGCATGCGAATGTGGCATTATCGGATGGTCCATTGACCATTCGAGAAGCCATGCAAGGTGAGGATGCGGTCAAGTGGGAGCGCGCCATGCAAGAGGAGTACGACTCTCTAATTGCTAACGGTACGTGGCAATTAACTCCCATTCCAAAGGATCGCAACCCCATTGGTTGCAAATGGGTGTTTCGGACAAAGAGGGATGTTTCGGGTATTGTTGTGCGTCACAAGGCAAGATTAGTAGCCAAGGGGTTCGCGCAAGTGCATGGGGTGGACTTTCACGAGACGTTTGCTCCCGTGGCCAAGTTCACCACCATTCGATGCATTCTTGCCATTGGAGCGGCCTTGGACTTGGAGATGCATCAAATGGATGTGAAGACCGCATTTTTGAATGGCGATTTGGAGGAGGATATCTACATGGTGCAACCTGAGGGGTTTGTGCAACAAGGTAATGAGCACCTTGTTTGTAAGTTGCAAAAATCATTGTATGGGTTGAAACAATCTCCAAGAGCGTGGTACCAAAAGATTGACACGTTCTTGGTTGCACACGGGTTTACTAGGAGCATTGCGGATCATAGTCTCTACTTCATGCAAGAGGGGCAACATGTGGTGATTGTGATCATATATGTTGATGATTTGATCATTCTTGCAAGCCTCATGAGTTTAATGAATGCATTAAAAGGCATGCTTGAGAGAGAGTACGAGATGAGTGATCTTGGAGAATTGCACTTTTGTCTTGGTGTTGAGTTTGTGCGAGACAGGGCTACACGCACTATCACCATGAGTCAAGGCAAGTATGTGATGGACGTGCTCAAGAGATTCGGGATGGAGGATTGTAAGCCCGTGGCAACACCATTGGATGCAAACTCCAAGCTCGTCAAGCTTTCGGAGGAGGAGAATGCGATGGAGGCTAAATCGATGGCGGAGGTGCCATACAAGCAAGCGGTGGGGTCGTTGATGTATGCGATGATTGCGACACGGCCCGACCTTGCGTATCCAATTAGCGTGGTGAGTCAACACATGGCGAGACCGGGCTCGATGCATTGGATGACGGTCAAGAGGATCATGCGTTATTTGAGGGGCACAAGCGATGTGAAGTTGTGTCTTGGAGGCAAAGACATTGTGTTGAGCGGCTATTGTGACGCGGACTACGCGGGAGACACGAGCGATCGAAGATCGACAACGGGCTACATGTTCAAGGTCGGATCGGGAGCGGTGTCGTGGAATAGCAAGCGGCAACAAACGACGGCGACATCAACGGTGGAGGCCGAGTACATGGCTACGAGCCATGCCACGAAGGAGGCCATTTGGTTGAGGCAACTAATGGTGGATGTGGGTTGCACACAAGGTGAGGCTACAACGATTATGTGTGACAACCAAGGGTGCATTTCACTTGCAAAGAACCCTACACATCATTCACGCACGAAGCACATTGATGTGCAATACCACTTCATTCGGGAGAAGTTGGAATTGGGAGTTATACATTTGGAGTATTGCCCAACGGAGCACATGGTGGCGGATGTGCTCACAAAGGGTCTTTGTAGAGACCGACACCAACGATTAGTAATAGCATTTGGACTTAGAGGCTTTGGCTCTACGCAAAGTGGGAGTATTGAGGTAATTGATGCAACGTAGTATTGCTAGAAGCCAAAGACGTACGGGTGCTAAATAATGGTGTGTGGGAGGAGGGGTTAGGCATGGGCTGATCTCTAGAGTGTCCTTGTGATGAGTTATCCCATATGGTTTGTCCATGGTGACCTCCTAGTGTACACTACTTAAGGTGGAAGGCCTTTGAGTAAAGATTATCTCTTTCTACGCATTCCTTGTGTTTGTGTGTGTGCCTTGTGCAATCTTCTCTACCTTCAATAGTATTGTCCAACGGAGCACATGGTGGCGGACGTGCTGACAAAGGCTCTTGCGAGAGATCGACATCAAAGACTAGTGGTGGCATTTGGGCTCCAAGGCTTTGGCTATTCGCAAAGTGGGAGTGTTGAAGTAGGATGATGGCGTGGGCTGAAGTTGCTCATAGCCATGCGCATTAGCTAGAGTAGATGATGCGAATGAGCTAGACTTGCAACTAGAGAAGTGGTACTAGTTAGAAGTAATGAGAATTGGGTCTTGTTGAAGTAGGATGATTGCGTGGGCTGAAGTTGCTCATAGCCATGCGCATTAGCTAGAGTAGATGATGCGAATGAGCTAGACTAGCAACTAGAGAAGTGATACTAGTTAGAGATAATGAGAATTGGGTCTCCCAATTGATATGGGCTGATCCTAGTGTACTAGGAGTGGAGTATGGGCTGATGTCCCATATGGTTTGCCAAGGGGACTCCCTTGGGTGTGCTACTTAAGAGGGGCAGCCCATGAGTAAAGATCATCTCTTTCCTATGCATTCCAAGTGTTTGTGTGAGGCTTTGGCATTCTAATCTAACCTTCAATAGGTTATGGGCCCACTCATGTGTTTTGCGTGAGTCAAAGATTAGATTGCTCATTGTGTGGAGGTCGTGCGTTGGGGCGCTGATTTTGGAGTATTGGAGCGCTGATTTGGAACTTTGGAGGGCTGAATTCGAGCTTTGGTGGGCTGATTTCGACATTGGGAGGTATTACAATCTTCCTACCTTTGATCTACGTGTTGGAGGGCTGAATTCGCACTTTGGAGCTATCATTTGTTGATTTGGAGCTTTTGGAGCACTTTGGAGCACCTTTGGAGTTTATACACGTCTACAAGGGCTGAATTGGAGCTTTGGAGCTTATTGGTGCTTGTTGGAGTATATTGGAGCTGATTGGAGCTTATTGGAGCTTATTGGCTCAATTTGTGCTCAATTTGTGCACTTGTGTTGTTGCAAGGCACTTTTATGCTTTGAGGCTCTTGGATTGAGTCTACAATCTGATTTTGGTATTGCAATTCTTGCACAAGGGTTTGGAATGTGAGTTATGTCCTTGGAGTGCTCAAAATTAGAGTTTGGGTTAGTCAATGCACAACGGGGCTGATTTGATGAATTTCAATGCAATTAGGACTTGAAGGGGCTGAATTTGCATTGATTTAGAGTCCTTGGAAGGCACAAGGGTGTCCATTGGGTGCGTTACGTGTTGTGAAGCACAAGGGTGCTGATTTGAGTGGATTTGAGCCAACGAGTGCGCAATTCTCCTAGTTAGGGTGTTGTGGTATGATCTTGTGCAAATTCACTAAGAACCATCACGATTGAGTGTTGTGAGGTTGATGTGTAGCACAAAGGTGCTGATTTAGTGTTTGGAATTAGTTTGGAGGCATTAGAAGCACGTACGTGTGCAATTTGCCTCACAAATCACAAAATTGTCAAAAATCATAAAAACAATTTTTCTTAGCTTTCTAGGGGCTGAATTTTGTGAGCGTACGTCCTTCAATCAAGGATATGGCTACATTTGAGGGTGAAGGTGCTAAGGTTGTAGACAAGTTCGATGGCGTCAACTTCCACTTGTGGAAATTCAAGATGGAAATGGTCATGGCCGAAAAAGAATTGTGGGAGATAGTTGAGGGTAGTGAGGAACCGCCTTCGTCCGACGCCGAGGCTAGGGTACGAACTGCGTACACTCGGCGAGAGAAAAAGGCCTTTGCGATTTTGGCTCTTAATCTTTCTGATTCCCAGCTTTCTCATATTCGGTCGTGCAAGACTCCCGCCGAGGCATGGGCCAAGCTTTGCAATATTCATGAGGCAAAGAGCTTGGTCAATATCTTGTTTTTGAGGCGCAAGTTTTTCACCATCAAGATGGAAGAAAACGACGACATGTTGGCGCACATCAACAAAGTCAAGGCTCTTGCGGATCAGCTCAACGGCGCAGACGTCAACATTACCGACGGTGATATCGTTATGACGCTCCTCGAGAGTTTGCCGCCGTCGTACGAGTATCTTATCGTTGCTATGGAGAGTAGGCCCATTAGCGAGCTCACTCTTGATTATGTGACATCACGGTTGTTGCATGAACTCTCGCGGCGCAAAGAGAACGAGACTCGTGGCGATAGCGCGGCGCTTATGGCGAAGCAATCCAAGAGCGGTGCCAGTGGGAGCTCTACAGACAAGGTATGCTACTATTGCGGTAAGAAGGGCCACTTGGCAAAATTTTGCTACAAACGCAAGAGAGAGGAAAGTGCCAACAATACAAAGGTCAACGATGCAGGTGATGAGTACGCATTTATGACTAGCGTCTCTTCTTGTAGTGATGACGGGGACGAGTATGCAATGATGGCAAGTGACGTGTCATGCAATGGTAGTGTGATCGATTGGATTGTTGATTCGGGAGCCTCGAGTCACATGGCGCCCATTAGGACTTGTTTCCAATCATATCACGTCATATCTCCAAAGAATGTCATTTTGGGTGATGATACGGTTCTTCAAGCCGTGGGTAAAGGATCCATCGTCGTAGACACCGAGGTGAAGGGTCGTGTGAAGACAATTACCATCCATGATGTCCTCCACGTTCCCAAGTTGAAGGCAAATCTTTTATCGGTGCGACATTTGGTGATGAAGCATTTGCGAGTGGAATTTAGCGACCAAGGGTGTTTTGTGTTGTCTCCAAGTCGTGAGGAGGTGGCCATTATACACGAAGTCAACGGCTTGTACCAAATCAAGTTTTCCAAGATGCACGCGGCGGAATCCGCAACGTTGGTGCAATCGAGTTCAAACGAAGACAAGTTGGCGTTGTGGCATCGTCGTCTCGGGCATTTGAATGTCAAGAGTGTGAAAGCACTGCGTGGAATGGTAAGTGGCATGGATCTTGCACAATCACACGTCGCACCTAGTTCATTCACATGTGAGGGTTGTATTGAAGGCAAGCAACAACGCTCACCGTTTCCAGTTGATGGGGCAACTCGTGCAACCAAGGTTCTTGAGATTGTTCATTCCGACGTGTGTGGTCCAATGAAGACCACGTCTATGGGGGGTTGCAAGTATTTTGTGACGTTCATTGATGATTTTTCGAGGAAGATATGGTTGTATCCGATCAAAGCAAAGAGCGAGTGTTTTGAGAAGTTCAAAGAGTTCAAGGCGTTGGTTGAGAAGCAATCCGAGCACAAGATCAAGGTGTTTCGATCGGATAATGGCGGCGAGTTCTTGTCCAACCAATTTGCAGAGTTATTGAAGAAAGAAGGCATTGCTAGACAAACCACAACGCCATATACACCACAACAAAACGGAGTTGCAGAGCGTGCAAATCGAACAATTGTGGAAATGGCAAGGAGTATGTTGCATGCACAAAATTTGGGTTTGGACCTTTGGGCGGAAGCGGTGGTGACTGCGGTGTACACACGCAACCGATGCCCGACGAGTGCGGTTCAAAACATGACACCAGAGCAAGCGTGGAGTGGGAGGCCACCCCGCGTGGAGCACATGCGCACATTTGGATGCATCGCATTTGCAAAGGTACCCGATTCTCAAAGAACCAAACTTGAGGCCAAGGCAACAAAATGTGTGTTTCTTGGATATTGTGAAGGTACCAAGGCGTACAGGCTGATGTCGCTCGAGACCAAGAAGATCATTCGAGCTCGTGATGTGACATTTTGCGAGAATTCCAAGGTTGAAGACAATTTGGACGATGGTCCAAGTGGGAGAAGTGGCGATAAACCGGCGATTGTGGACCAATCTTCCAAATCTCCAGTTATTGATATTGTTGATGAAGACGAAGATGACGAAGATGGTGGTGATGAGGAACATAATGAGGAGCGACATTTGAAGACGAGGAATGGCGAGAAAAAGGCACAAGCAACGGCGGTTGAAGACAATGCATCCTCGAGCGATCGTCGTTATCCAGAGAGAAATCGTAGACCACTTGGCGAGTGGTGGAAGAATCATATTCTCCCTCAAGGTGAGGAGGAGCATGCAAACGTTGCACTTTTAGATGCTCCATTGACGATTCGTGAAGCGTTGAGTTGTGATGATGCAAACAAGTGGGAGCAAGCCATGCAAGAGGAGTACAAATCGTTGATGGACAATGGCACTTGGGAATTGACTCATAACAATGAATCAAAGCAAGTATGTTATGGATGTTCTCAAACGCTTTGGCATGGAGGATTGCAAACCGGTTGGCACTCCATTGGATGTGAATATTGAAGGTTAGATTAGAATGCCAAAGCCTCACACAAACACTTGGAATGCATAGGAAAGAGATGATCTTTACTCATGGGCTGCCCCTCTTAAGTAGCACACCCAAGGGAGTCCCCTTGGCAAACCATATGGGACATCAGCCCATACTCCACTCCTAGTACACTAGGATCAGCCCATATCACTTGGGAGACCCAATTCTCATTATCTCTAACTAGTACCACTTCTCTAGTTGCTATTCTAGCTCATTCGCATCATCTACTCTAGCTAATGCGCATGGCTATGAGCAACTTCAGCCCACGCAATCATCCTACTTCAACACTCCCACTTTGCGAATAGCCAAAGCCTTGGAGCCCAAATGCCACCACTAGTCTTTGATGTCGATCTCTCGCAAGAGCCTTTGTCAGCACGTCCGCCACCATGTGCTCCGTTGGACAATACTTCAACTCTATCACCTTCATCTCTAACTTCTCTCGAATGAAGTGATATTGCACATCAATGTGCTTTGTACGTGAGTGATGCGTTGGATTCTTCGCCAATGACATACTCCCTTGGTTGTCACACATGATTGTTGTAGCCTCCTCTTGAGTGCATCTCACATCCGCCATTAGTTGCCTCAACCAAATGGCCTCCTTCGTACCGTGGCTCGTCGCCATGTACTCCGCCTCAACCGTTGACGTGGCCGTGGTTTGTTGGCGCTTGCTATTCCATGAAACGGCCCCCGATCCAACTTTGAACATGTACCCCGTGGTGGATCTACGATCATTGGTATCACCCGCATAATCCGCATCACAATACCCACTCAACACAATGTTGTCACCTCCAAGACACAACCTCACATCACTTGTGCCTTTCAAGTACCGCATGATCCTCTTGACCGCAACCCAATGACTTGAACCCGGTCTTGCCATGTGTTGACTCACAACGCTGATTGGATACGCAAGGTCCGGCCTTGTTGCAATCATAGCATACATCAATGACCCTACAGCTTGCTTGTATGGCACATCCACCATAGATTGAGCCTCTAATGCATACTCCTCATCGGTGAGTTTCACGAGTTTGGAATTCACATCCAATGGAGTGCCAACCGGTTTGCAATCCTCCATGCCAAAGCGTTTGAGAACATCCATAATATACTTGCTTTGATTCATTGTTATGGTGCGTGTTGCTCTATCTCGCACAAACTCAACTCCTAAACAAAAGTGCAACTCACCGAGATCACTCATCTCGTACTCGTTCTCAAGCATTGCCTTCAATGCCTTCAAAGAGCTCATACAACTTGCAAGGATGATCAAATCATCCACATATATGATCACGATGACCACATGTTGCCCCTTTTGCATGAAATACAAGCTGTGATCAGCGATGCTCCTTGTGAACCCGATATGAACAAGAAACGTGTCAATCTTTTGATACCATGCGCGTGGAGATTGCTTCAACCCATACAATGACTTGTTCAACTTGCAAACAAGGTTCTCATTACCTCGTTGCACAAATCCTTCGGGTTGTACCATGTAGATGTCCTCGTCCAACTCGCCGTTCAAGAACGCCGTCTTCACATCCATTTGATGCATTTCCAAATCCATGGCAGCCCCGATGGCCAAAATGCATCGAATAGTGGTGAATTTCGCCACCGGTGCAAAGGTCTCATGAAAATCAACACCTTCGATTTGTGAAAAGCCCTTTGCCACCAATCTTGCCTTATAACGAACCACATCACCCGTTGCATCTCTCTTTGCACGAAATACCCACTTACAACCGATAGCGTTGCGATTCTTGGGGAGGGGAGTCAATTCCCAAGTGCCATTGTCCATCAACGATTTGTACTCCTCTTGCATGGCTTGCTCCCACTTGTTTGCATCATCACAACTCAACGCTTCACGAATCGTCAATGGAGCATCTAAAAGTGCAACGTTTGCATGCTCCTCCTCACCTTGAGGGAGAATATGATTCTTCCACCACTCGCCAAGTGGTCTACGATTTCTCTCTGGATAACGACGATCGCTCGAGGATGCATTGTCTTCAACCGCCGTTGCTTGTGCCTTTTTCTCGCCATTCTTCGTCTTCAAAGGTTGCTCCTCAATATGTTCCTCATCACCACCATCTTCGTCATCTTCGTCTTCATCAACAATATTAATAACTGGAGATTTGGAAGATTGGTCCACAATCGCCGGTTTATCGCCACTTCTCCCACTTGGACCATCGTCCAAATTGTCTTCAACCTTGGAATTCTCGCAAAATGTCACATCACGAGCTCGAATGATCTTCTTGGTCTCGAGCGACATGAGCCTGTACGCCTTGGTACCTTCACAATATCCAAGAAACACACATTTTATTGCCTTGGCCTCAAGTTTGGTTCTTTGAGAATCGGGTACCTTTGCAAATGCGATGCATCCAAATGTGCGCATGTGCTCCACGCGGGGTGGCCTCCCACTCCACGCTTGCTCGGGTGTCATGTTTTGAACCGCACTCGTCGGGCATCGGTTGCGTGTGTACACCGCAGTCACCACCGCTTCCGCCCAAAGGTCCAAACCCAAATTTTGTGCATGCAACATACTCCTTGCCATTTCCACAATTGTTCGATTTGCACGCTCTGCAACTCCGTTTTGTTGTGGTGTATATGGCGTTGTGGTTTGTCTAGCAATGCCTTCTTTCTTCAATAACTCTCCAAATTGGTTGGACATGAACTCGCCGCCATTATCCGATCGAAACACCTTGATCTTGTGCTCGGATTGCTTCTCAACCAACGCCTTGAAGTCTTTGAACTTCTCAAAACACTCGCTCTTTGCTTTGATCGGATACAACCATATCTTCCTCGAAAAATCATCAATGAACGTCACAAAATACTTGCAACCCCCCATAGACGTGGTCTTCATTGGACCACACACGTCGGAATGCACAATCTCAAGAACCTTGGTTGCACGAGTTGCCCCATCAACTGGAAACGGTGAGCGTTGTTGCTTGCCTTCAATACAACCCTCACATGTGAATGAACTAGGTGCGACGTGTGATTGTGCAAGATCCATGCCACTTACCATTCCACGCAGTGCTTTCACACTCTTGACATTCAAATGCCCGAGACGACGATGCCACAACGCCAACTTGTCTTCGTTTGAACTCGATTGCACCAACGTTGCGGATTCCGCCGCGTGCATCTTGGAAAACTTGATTTGGTACAAGCCGTTGACTTCGTGTATAATGGCCACCTCCTCACGACTTGGAGACAACACAAAACACCCTTGGTTGCTAAATTCCACTCGTAAATGCTTCATCACCAAATGTCGCACCGATAAAAGATTTGCCTTCAACTTGGGAACGTGGAGGACATCATGGATGGTAATTGTCTTCACACGACCCTTCACCTCGGTGTCTACTATTGAAGGTTAGATTAGAATGCCAAAGCCTCACACAAACACTTGGAATGCATAGGAAAGAGATGATCTTTACTCATGGGCTGCCCCTCTTAAGTAGCACACCCAAGGGAGTCCCCTTGGCAAACCATATGGGACATCAGCCCATACTCCACTCCTAGTACACTAGGATCAGCCCATATCACTTGGGAGACCCAATTCTCATTACTTCTAACTAGTACCACTTCTCTAGTTGCAACTCTAGCTCATTCGCATCATCTACTCTACCTAATGCGCATGGCTATGAGCAACATCAGCCCACGCAATCATCCTACTTCAACACTCCCACTTTGCGAATAGCCAAAGCCTTCGAGCCCAAATGCCGCCACTAGTCTTTGATGTCGATCTCTCGCAAGAGCCTTTGTGAGCACGTCCGCCACCATGTGCTCCGTTGGACAATACTTCAACTCTATCACCTTCATCTCTAACTTCTCTCGAATGAAGTGATATTGCACATCAATGTGCTTTGTACGTGAGTGATGCGTTGGATTCTTCGCCAATGACATACTCCCTTGGTTGTCACACATGATTGTTGTAGCCTCCTCTTGAGTGCATCTCACATCCGCCATTAGTTGCCTCAACCAAATGGCCTCCTTCGTACCGTGGCTCGTCGCCATGTACTCCGCCTCAACCGTTGACGTGGCCGTGGTTTGTTGGCGCTTGCTATTCCATGAAACGGCCCCCGATCCAACTTTGAACATGTACCCCGTGGTGGATCTACGATCATTGGTATCACCCGCATAATCCGCATCACAATACCCACTCAACACAATGTTGTCACCTCCAAGACACAACCTCACATCACTTGTGCCTTTCAAGTACCGCATGATCCTCTTGACCGCAACCCAATGACTTGAACCCGGTCTTGCCATGTGTTGACTCACAACGCTGATTGGATACGCAAGGTCCGGCCTTGTTGCAATCATAGCATACATCAATGACCCTACAGCTTGCTTGTATGGCACATCCACCATAGATTGAGCCTCTAATGCATACTCCTCATCGGTGAGTTTCACGAGTTTGGAATTCACATCCAATGGAGTGCCAACCGGTTTGCAATCCTCCATGCCCAAGCGTTTGAGCACATCCATAACATACTTGCTTTGATTCATTGTTATGGTGCGTGTTGCTCTATCTCGCACAAACTCAACTCCTAAACAAAAGTGCAACTCACCCAGATCACTCATCTCGTACTCGTTCTCAAGCATTGCCTTCAATGCCTTCAAAGAGCTCATACAACTTGCAAGGATGATCAAATCATCCACATATATGATCACGATGACCACATGTTGCCCCTTTTGCATGAAATACAAGCTGTGATCAGCGATGCTCCTTGTGAACCCGATATGAACAAGAAACGTGTCAATCTTTTGATACCATGCGCGTGGAGATTGCTTCAACCCATACAATGACTTGTTCAACTTGCAAACAAGGTTCTCATTACCTCGTTGCACAAATCCTTCGGGTTGCACCATGTAGATGTCCTCGTCCAACTCGCCGTTCAAGAACGCCGTCTTCACATCCATTTGATGCATTTCCAAATCCATGGCAGCCCCGATGGCCAAAATGCATCGAATAGTGGTGAATTTCGCCACCGGTGCAAAGGTCTCATGAAAATCAACACCTTCGATTTGTGAAAAGCCCTTTGCCACCAATCTTGCCTTATAACGAACCACATCACCCGTTGCATCTCTCTTTGCACGAAATACCCACTTACAACCGATAGCATGGCGATTCTTGGGGAGCGGAGTCAATTCCCAAGTGCCATTGTCCATCAACGAATTGTACTCCTCTTGCATGGCTTGCTCCCACTTGTTTGCATCATCACAACTCAGCGCTTCACGAATCGTCAATGGAGCATCTAAAAGTGCAACGTTTGCATGCTCCTCCTCACCTTGAGGGAGAATATGATTCTTCCACCACTCGCCAAGTGGTCTACGATTTCTCTCTGGATAACGACGATCGCTCGAGGATGCATTGTCTTCAACCGCCGTTGCTTGTGCCTTTTTCTCGCCATTCTTTGTCTTCAAAGGTGGCTCCTCAATATGTTCGTCACGACCTCCATCTTCGTCATCTTCGTCTTCATCAACAACATCAATAACGGGAGATTTGGAAGATTGGTCCACAATGGCCGGTTTATCGCCACTTCTCCCACTTGGACCATCGTCCAAATTGTCTTCAACCTTGGAATTCTCGCAAAATGTCACATCACGAGCTCGAATGATCTTCTTGGTCTCGAGCGACATGAGCCTGTACGCCTTGGTACCTTCACAATATCCAAGAAACACACATTTTGTTGCCTTGGCCTCAAGTTTGGTTCTTTGAGAATCGGGTACCTTTGCAAATGCGATGCATCCAAATGTGCGCATGTGCTCCACGCGGGGTGGCCTCCCACTCCACGCTTGCTCTGGTGTCATGTTTTGAACCGCACTCGTCGGGCATCGGTTGCGTGTGTACACCGCAGTCACCACCGCTTCCGCCCAAAGGTCCAAACCCAAATTTTGTGCATGCAACATACTCCTTGCCATTTCCACAATTGTTCGATTTGCACGCTCTGCAACTCCGTTTTGTTGTGGTGTATATGGCGATGTGGTTTGTCTAGCAATGCCTTCTTTCTTCAATAACTCTCCAAATTGGTTGGACATGAACTCGCCGCCATTATCCGATCGAAACACCTTGATCTTGTGCTCGGATTGCTTCTCAACCAACGCCTTGAACTCTTTGAACTTCTCAAAACACTCGCTCTTTGCTTTGATCGGATACAACCATATCTTCCTCGAAAAATCATCAATGAACGTTACAAAATACTTGCAACCCCCCATAGACGTGGTCTTCATTGGACCACACACGTCGGAATGCACAATCTCAAGAACCTTGGTTGCACGAGTTGCCCCATCAACTGGAAACGGTGAGCGTTGTTGCTTGCCTTCAATACAACCCTCACATGTGAATGAACTAGGCGCGACGTGTGATTGTGCAAGATCCATGCCACTTACCATTCCACGCAGTGCTTTCACACTCTTGACATTCAAATGCCCGAGACGACGATGCCACAACGCCAACTTGTCTTCGTTTGAACTCGATTGCACCAACGTTGCGGATTCCGCCGCGTGCATCTTGGAAAACTTGATTTGGTACAAGCCGTTGACTTCGTGTATAATGGCCACCTCCTCACGACTGGGAGACAACACAAAACACCCTTGGTCGTTAAATTCCACTCGCAAATGCTTCATCACCAAATGTCGCACCGATAAAAGATTTGCCTTCAACTTGGGAACGTGGAGGACATCATGGATGGTAATTGTCTTCACACGACCCTTCACCTCGGTGTCTACGACGATGGATCCTTTACCCACGGCTTGAAGAACCGTATCATCACCCAAAATGACATTCTTTGGAGATATGACGTGATATGATTGGAAACAAGTCCTAATGGGCGCCATGTGACTCGAGGCTCCCGAATCAACAATCCAATCGATCACACTACCATTGCATGACACGTCACTTGCCATCATTGCATACTCGTCCCCGTCATCACACCAAGAAGAGACGCTAGTCATAAATGCGTACTCATCACCTGCATCGTTGACCTTTGTATTGTTGGCACTTTCCTCTCTCTTGCGTTTGTAGCAAAATTTTGCCAAGTGGCCCTTCTTACCGCAATAGTAGCATACCTTGTCTGTAGAGCTCCCACTGGCACCGCTCTTGGATTGCTTCGCCATAAGCGCCGCGCTATCGCCACGAGTCTCGTTCTCTTTGCGCCGCGAGAGTTCATGCAACAACCGTGATGTCACATAATCAAGAGTGAGCTCGCTAATGGGCCTACTCTCCATAGCAACGATAAGATACTCGTACGACGGCGGCAAACTCTCGAGGAGCGTCATAACGATATCACCGTCGGTAATGTTGATGTCTGCGCCGTTGAGCTGATCCGCAAGAGCCTTGACTTTGTTGATGTGCGCCAACATGTCGTCGTTTTCTTCCATCTTGATGGTGAAAAACTTGCGCCTCAAAAACAAGATATTGACCAAGCTTTTTGCCTCATGAATATTGCAAAGCTTGGCCCATGCCTCGGCGGGAGTCTTGCACGACCGAATATGAGAAAGCTGGGAATCAGAAAGATTAAGAGCCAAAATCGCAAAGGCCTTTTTCTCTCGCCGAGTGTACGCAGTTCGTACCCTAGCCTCGGCGTCGGACGAAGGCAGTTCCTCACTACCCTCAACTATCTCCCACAATTCTTTTTCGGCCATGACCATTTCCATCTTGAATTTCCACAAGTGGAAGTTGACGCCATCGAACTTGTCTACAACCTTAGCACCTTCACCCTCAAATGTAGCCATATCCTTGATTGAAGGACGTACGCTCACAAAATTCAGCCCCTAGAAAGCTAAGAAAAATTGTTTTTATGATTTTTGACAATTTTGTGATTTGTGAAGCAAATTGCACACGTATGTGCTTCTAATGCCTCCAAACTAATTCCAAACACTAAATCAGCACCTTTGTGCTACACATCAACCTCACAACACTCAATCGTGATGGTTCTTAGTGAATTTGCACAAGATCATACCACAACACCCTAACTAGGAGAATTGCGCACTCGTTGGCTCAAATCCACTCAAATCAGCACCCTTGTGCTTCACAACATGTAATGCACCCTATGGACACCCTTGTGCCTTCCAAGGACTCTAAATCAATGCAAATTCAGCCCCTTCAAGTCCTAATTGCATTGAAATTCATCAAATCAGCCCCGTTGTGCATTCACTAACCCAAACTCTAATTTTGAGCACTCCAAGGGCATAACTCACATTCCAAACCCTTGTGCAAGAATTGCAATACCAAAATCAGATTGTAGACTCACCCCAAGAGCCTCAAAGCATAAAAGTGCCTTGCAACAACACAAGTGCACAAATTGAGCACAAATTGAGCCAATAAGCTCCAATAAGCTCCAATAAGCTCCAATCAGCTCCAATATACTCCAACAAGCACCAATAAGCTCCAAAGCTCCAATTCAGCCCTTGTAGACGTGTATAAACTCCAAAAGTGCTCCAAAGTGCTCCAAAAGCTCCAAATCAACAAATGATAGCTCCAAAGTGCGAATTCAGCCCTCCAACACGTAGATCAAAGGTAGGAAGATTGTAATACCTCCCAATGTCGAAATCAGCCCACCAAAGCTCGAATTCAGCCCTCCAAAGTTCCAAATCAGCGCTCCAATACTCCAAAATCAGCGCTCCAACGCACGACCTCCACACAATGAGCACTCTAATCTTACACTCACGCAAAGCACATGAGTGGGCCCATAACCTATTGAAGGTTAGATTAGAATGCCAAAGCCTCACACAAACACTTGGAATGCATAGGAAAGAGATGATCTTTACTCATGGGCTGCCCCTCTTAAGTAGCACACCCAAGGGAGTCCCCTTGGCAAACCATATGGGACATCAGCCCATACTCCACTCCTAGTACACTAGGATCAGCCCATATCACTTGGGAGACCCAATTCTCATTATCTCTAACTAGTACCACTTCTCTAGTTGCTATTCTAGCTCATTCGCATCATCTACTCTACCTAATGCGCATGGCTATGAGCAACATCAGCCCACGCAATCATCCTACTTCAACATCTACGACGATGGATCCTTTACCCACGGCTTGAAGAACCGTATCATCACCCAAAATGACATTCTTTGGAGATATGACGTGATATGATTGGAAACAACTCCTAATGGGCGCCATGTGACTCGAGGCTCCCGAATCAACAATCCAATCGATCACACTACCATTGCATGACACGTCACTTGCCATCATTGCATACTCGTCCCCGTCATCACTACAAGAAGAGACGCTGGTCATAAATGCGTACTCATCACCTGCATTGTTGACCTTTGTATTGTTGGCACTTTCCTCTCTCTTGCGTTTGTAGCAAAATTTTGCCAAGTGGCCCTTCTTACCGCAATAGTAGCATACCTTGTCTGTAGAGCTCCCACTCGCACCGCTCTTGGATTGCTTCGCCATAAGCGCCGCGCTATCGCCACGAGTCTCGTTCTCTTTGCGCCGCGAGAGTTCATGCAACAACCGTGATGTCACATAATCAAGAGTGAGCTCGCTAATGGGCCTACTCTCCATAGCAACGATAAAATACTCGTACGACGGCGGCAAACTCTCGAGGAGCGTCATAACGATATCACCGTCGGTAATGTTGACGTCTGCGCCGTTGAGCTGATCCGCAAGAGCCTTGACTTTGTTGATGTGCGCCAACATGTCGTCGTTTTCTTCCATCTTGATGGTGAAAAACTTGCGCCTCAAAAACAAGATATTGACCAAGCTCTTTGCCTCATGAATATTGCAAAGCTTGGCCCATGCCTCGGCGGGAGTCTTGCACGACCGAATATGAGAAAGCTGGGAATCAGAAAGATTAAGAGCCAAAATCGCAAAGGCCTTTTTCTCTCGCCGAGTGTACGCAGTTCGTACCCTAGCCTCGGCGTCGGACGAAGGCGGTTCCTCACTACCCTCAACTATCTCCCACAATTCTTTTTCGGCCATGACCATTTCCATCTTGAATTTCCACAAGTGGAAGTTGACGCCATCGAACTTGTCTACAACCTTAGCACCTTCACCCTCAAATGTAGCCATATCCTTGATTGAAGGACGTACGCTCACAAAATTCAGCCCCTAGAAAGCTAAGAAAAATTGTTTTTATGATTTTTGACAATTTTGTGATTTGTGAGGCAAATTGCACACGTACGTGCTTCTAATGCCTCCAAACTAATTCCAAACACTAAATCAGCACCTTTGTGCTACACATCAACCTCACAACACTCAATCGTGATGGTTCTTAGTGAATTTGCACAAGATCATACCACAACACCCTAACTAGGAGAATTGCGCACTCGTTGGCTCAAATCCACTCAAATCAGCACCCTTGTGCTTCACAACACGTAACGCACCCAATGGACACCCTTGTGCCTTCCAAGGACTCTAAATCAATGCAAATTCAGCCCCTTCAAGTCCTAATTGCATTGAAATTCATCAAATCAGCCCCGTTGTGCATTGACTAACCCAAACTCTAATTTTGAGCACTCCAAGGACATAACTCACATTCCAAACCCTTGTGCAAGAATTGCAATACCAAAATCAGATTGTAGACTCAATCCAAGAGCCTCAAAGCATAAAAGTGCCTTGCAACAACACAAGTGCACAAATTGAGCACAAATTGAGCCAATAAGCTCCAATAAGCTCCAATAAGCTCCAATAAGCTCCAATAAGCTCCAATCAGCTCCAATATACTCCAACAAGCACCAATAAGCTCCAAAGCTCCAATTCAGCCCTTGGTGGGCTGATTTCGACATTGGGAGGTATTACAATCTTGCTACCTTTGATCTACGTGTTGGAGGGCTGAATTCGCACTTTGGAGCTATCATTTGTTGATTTGGAGCTTTTGGAGCACTTTGGAGCACCTTTGGAGTTTATACACGTCTACAAGGGCTGAATTGGAGCTTTGGAGCTTATTGGTGCTTGTTGGAGTATATTGGAGCTGATTGGAGCTTATTGGAGCTTATTGGAGCTTATTGGAGCTTATTGGAGCTTATTGGCTCAATTTGTGCTCAATTTGTGCACTTGTGTTGTTGCAAGGCACTTTTATGCTTTGAGGCTCTTGGGGTGAGTACAATCTGATTTTGGTATTGCAATTCTTGCACAAGGGTTTGGAATGTGAGTTATGCCCTTGGAGTGCTCAAAATTAGAGTTTGGGTTAGTGAATGCACAACGGGGCTGATTTGATGAATTTCAATGCAATTAGGACTTGAAGGGGCTGAATTTGCATTGATTTAGAGTCCTTGGAAAGCACAAGGGTGTCCATAGGGTGCATTACGTGTTGTGAAGCACAAGGGTGCTGATTTGAGTGGATTTGAGCCAACGAGTGCGCAATTCTCCTAGTTAGGGTGTTGTGGTATGATCTTGTGCAAATTCACTAAGAACCATCACGATTGCGTGTTGTGAGGTTGATGTGTAGCACAAAGGTGCTGATTTAGTGTTTGGAATTAGTTTGGAGGCATTAGAAGCACGTACGTGTGCAATTTGCCTCACAAATCACAAAATTGTCAAAAATCATAAAAACAATTTTTCTTAGCTTTCTAGGGGCTGAATTTTGTGAGCGTACGTCCTTCAATCAAGGATATGGCTACATTTGAGGGTGAAGGTGCTAAGGTTGTAGACAAGTTCGATGGCGTCAACTTCCACTTGTGGAAATTCAAGATGGAAATGGTCATGGCCGAAAAAGAATTGTGGGAGATAGTTGAGGGTAGTGAGGAACCGCCTTCGTCCGACGCCGAGGCTAGGGTACGAACTGCGTACACTCGGCGAGAGAAAAAGGCCTTTGCGATTTTGGCTCTTAATCTTTCTGATTCCCAGCTTTCTCATATTCGGTCGTGCAAGACTCCCGCCGAGGCATGGGCCAAGCTTTGCAATATTCATGAGGCAAAGAGCTTGGTCAATATCTTGTTTTTGAGGCGCAAGTTTTTCACCATCAAGATGGAAGAAAACGACGACATGTTGGCGCACATCAACAAAGTCAAGGCTCTTGCGGATCAGCTCAACGGCGCAGACGTCAACATTACCGACGGTGATATCGTTATGACGCTCCTCGAGAGTTTGCCGCCGTCGTACGAGTATCTTATCGTTGCTATGGAGAGTAGGCCCATTAGCGAGCTCACTCTTGATTATGTGACATCACGGTTGTTGCATGAACTCTCGCGGCGCAAAGAGAACGAGACTCGTGGCGATAGCGCGGCGCTTATGGCGAAGCAATCCAAGAGCGGTGCCAGTGGGAGCTCTACAGACAAGGTATGCTACTATTGCGGTAAGAAGGGCCACTTGGCAAAATTTTGCTACAAACGCAAGAGAGAGGAAAGTGCCAACAATACAAAGGTCAACGATGCAGGTGATGAGTACGCATTTATGACTAGCGTCTCTTCTTGTAGTGATGACGGGGACGAGTATGCAATGATGGCAAGTGACGTGTCATGCAATGGTAGTGTGATCGATTGGATTGTTGATTCGGGAGCCTCGAGTCACATGGCGCCCATTAGGACTTGTTTCCAATCATATCACGTCATATCTCCAAAGAATGTCATTTTGGGTGATGATACGGTTCTTCAAGCCGTGGGTAAAGGATCCATCGTCGTAGACACCGAGGTGAAGGGTCGTGTGAAGACAATTACCATCCATGATGTCCTCCACGTTCCCAAGTTGAAGGCAAATCTTTTATCGGTGCGACATTTGGTGATGAAGCATTTGCGAGTGGAATTTAGCGACCAAGGGTGTTTTGTGTTGTCTCCAAGTCGTGAGGAGGTGGCCATTATACACGAAGTCAACGGCTTGTACCAAATCAAGTTTTCCAAGATGCACGCGGCGGAATCCGCAACGTTGGTGCAATCGAGTTCAAACGAAGACAAGTTGGCGTTGTGGCATCGTCGTCTCGGGCATTTGAATGTCAAGAGTGTGAAAGCACTCCGTGGAATGGTAAGTGGCATGGATCTTGCACAATCACACGTCGCACCTAGTTCATTCACATGTGAGGGTTGTATTGAAGGCAAACAACAACACTCACCGTTTCCAGTTGATGGGGCAACTCGTGCAACCAAGGTTCTTGAGATTGTGCATTCCGACGTGTGTGGTCCAATGAAGACCACGTCTATGGGGGGTTGCAAGTATTTTGTGACGTTCATTGATGATTTTTCGAGGAAGATATGGTTGTATCCGATCAAAGCAAAGAGTGAGTGTTTTGAGAAGTTCAAAGAGTTCAAGGCGTTGGTTGAGAAGCAATCCGAGCACAAGATCAAGGTGTTTCGATCGGATAATGGCGGCGAGTTCATGTCCAACCAATTTGGAGAGTTATTGAAGAAAGAAGGCATTGCTAGACAAACCACAACGCCATATACACCACAACAAAACGGAGTTGCAGAGCGTGCAAATCGAACAATTGTGGAAATGGCAAGGAGTATGTTGCATGCACAAAATTTGGGTTTGGACCTTTGGGCGGAAGCGGTGGTGACTGCGGTGTACACACGCAACCGATGCCCGACGAGTGCGGTTCAAAACATGACACCAGAGCAAGCGTGGAGTGGGAGGCCTCCCCGCGTGGAGCACATGCGCACATTTGGATGCATCGCATTTGCAAAGGTACCCGATTCTCAAAGAACCAAACTTGAGGCCAAGGCAACAAAATGTGTGTTTCTTGGATATTGTGAAGGTACCAAGGCGTACAGGCTCATGTCGCTCGAGACCAAGAAGATCATTCGAGCTCGTGATGTGACATTTTGCGAGAATTCCAAGGTTGAAGACAATTTGGACGATGGTCCAAGTGGGAGAAGTGGCGATTATTGAAGGTTAGATTAGAATGCCAAAGCCTCACACAAACACTTGGAATGCATAGGAAAGAGATAATCTTTACTCATGGGCTGCCCCTCTTAAGTAGCACACCCAAGGGAGTCCCCTTGGCAAACCATATGGGACATCAGCCCATACTCCACTCCTAGTACACTAGGATCAGCCCATATCACTTGGGAGATCCAATTCTCATTACTTCTAACTAGTACCACTTCTCTAGTTGCAAGTCTAGCTCATTCGCATCATCTACTCTAGCTAATGCGCATGGCTATGAGCAACTTCAGCCCACGCAATCATCCTACTTCAACACTCCCACTTTGCGAATAGCCAAAGCCTTCGAGCCCAAATGCCACCACTAGTTTTTGATGTCGATCTCTCGCAAGAGCCTTTGTCAGCACGTCCGCCACCATGTGCTCCGTTGGACAATACTTCAACTCTATCACGTTCATCTCTAACTTCTCTCGAATGAAGTGATATTGCACATCAATGTGCTTTGTACGTGAGTGATGCGTTGGATTCTTCGCCAATGACATACTCCCTTGGTTGTCACACATGATTGTTGTAGCCGCCTCTTGAGTGCATCTCACATCCGCCATTAGTTGCCTCAACCAAATGGCCTCCTTCGTACCGTGGCTCGTCGCCATGTACTCCGCCTCAACCGTTGACGTGGCCGTGGTTTGTTGGCGCTTGCTATTCCATGAAACGGCCCCCGATCCAACTTTGAACATGTACCCCGTGGTGGATCTACGATCATTGGTATCACCCGCATAATCCGCATCACAATACCCACTCAACACAATGTTGTCACCTCCAAGACACAACCTCACATCACTTGTGCCTTTCAAGTACCGCATGATCCTCTTGACCGCAACCCAATGACTTGAACCCGGTCTTGCCATGTGTTGACTCACAACGCTGATTGGATACGCAAGGTCCGGCCTTGTTGCAATCATGGCATACATCAATGACCCTACAGCTTGCTTGTATGGCACATCCACCATAGATTGAGCCTCTAATGCATACTCCTCATCGGTGAGTTTCACGAGTTTGGAATTCACATCCAATGGAGTGCCAACCGGTTTGCAATCCTCCATGCCAAAGCGTTTGAGCACATCCATAACATACTTGCTTTGATTCATTGTTATGGTGCGTGTTGCTCTATCTCGCACAAACTCAACTCCTAAACAAAAGTGCAACTCACCGAGATCACTCATCTCGTACTCGTTCTCAAGCATTGCCTTCAATGCCTTCAAAGAGCTCATACAACTTGCAAGGATGATCAAATCATCCACATATATGATCACGATGACCACATGTTGCCCCTTTTGCATGAAATACAAGCTGTGATCAGCGATGCTCCTTGTGAACCCGATATGAACAAGAAACGTGTCAATCTTTTGATACCATGCGCGTGGAGATTGCTTCAACCCATACAATGACTTGTTCAACTTGCAAACAAGGTTCTCCTTACCTCGTTGCACAAATCCTTCGGGTTGCACCATGTAGATGTCCTCGTCCAACTCGCCGTTCAAGAACGCCGTCTTCACATCCATTTGATGCATTTCCAAATCCATGGCAGCCCCGATGGCCAAAATGCATCGAATAGTAGTGAATTTTGCCACCGGTGCAAAGGTCTCATGAAAATCAACACCTTCGATTTGTGAAAAGCCCTTTGCCACCAATCTTGCCTTATAACGAACCACATCACCCGTTGCATCTCTCTTTGCACGAAATACCCACTTACAACCGATAGCGTTGCGATTCTTGGGGAGGGGAGTCAATTCCCAAGTGCCATTGTCCATCAACGATTTGTACTCCTCTTGCATGGCTTGCTCCCACTTGTTTGCATCATCACAACTCAACGCTTCACGAATCGTCAATGGAGCATCTAAAAGTGCAACGTTTGCATGCTCCTCCTCACCTTGAGGGAGAATATGATTCTTCCACCACTCGCCAAGTGGTCTACGATTTCTCTCTGGATAACGACGATCGCTCGAGGATGCATTGTCTTCAACCGCCGTTGCTTGTGCCTTTTTCTCGCCATTCTTCGTCTTCAAAGGTCGCTCCTCAATATGTTCCTCATCACCACCATCTTCGTCATCTTCGTCTTCATCAACAATATCAATAACGGGAGATTTGGAAGATTGGTCCACAATCGCCGGTTTATCGCCACTTCTCCCACTTGGACCATCGTCCAAATTGTCTTCAACCTTGGAATTCTCGCAAAATGTCACATCACGAGCTCGAATGATCTTCTTGGTCTCGAGCGACATGAGCCTGTACGCCTTGGTACCTTCACAATATCCAAGAAACACACATTTTGTTGCCTTGGCCTCAAGTTTGGTTCTTTGAGAATCGGGTACCTTTGCAAATGCGATGCATCCAAATGTGCGCATGTGCTCCACGCGGGGAGGCCTCCCACTCCACGCTTGCTCTGGTGTCATGTTTTGAACCGCACTCGTCGGGCATCGGTTGCGTGTGTACACCGCAGTCACCACCGCTTCCGCCCAAAGGTCCAAACCCAAATTTTGTGCATGCAACATACTCCTTGCCATTTCCACAATTGTTCGATTTGCACGCTCTGCAACTCCGTTTTGTTGTGGTGTATATGGCGTTGTGGTTTGTCTAGCAATGCCTTCTTTCTTCAATAACTCTCCAAATTGGTTGGACATGAACTCGCCGCCATTATCCGATCGAAACACCTTGATCTTGTGCTCGGATTGCTTCTCAACCAACGCCTTGAACTCTTTGAACTTCTCAAAACACTCGCTCTTTGCTTTGATCGGATACAACCATATCTTCCTCGAAAAATCATCAATGAACGTCACAAAATACTTGCAACCCCCCATAGACGTGGTCTTCATTGGACCACACACGTCGGAATGCACAATCTCAAGAACCTTGGTTGCACGAGTTGCCCCATCAACTGGAAACGGTGACCGTTGTTGCTTGCCTTCAATACAACCCTCACATGTGAACGAACTAGGTGCGACGTGTGATTGTGCAAGATCCATGCCACTTACCATTCCACGGAGTGCTTTCACACTCTTGACATTCAAATGCCCGAGACGACGATGCCACAACGCCAACTTGTCTTCGTTTGAACTCGATTGCACCAACGTTGCCGATTCCGCCGCGTGCATCTTGGAAAACTTGATTTGGTACAAGCCGTTGACTTCGTGTATAATGGCCACCTCCTCACGACTTGGAGACAACACAAAACACCCTTGGTCGCTAAATTCCACTCGCAAATGCTTCATCACCAAATGTCGCACCGATAAAAGATTTGCCTTCAACTTGGGAACGTGGAGGACATCATGGATGGTAATTGTCTTCACACGACCCTTCACCTCGGTGTCTACGACGATGGATCCTTTACCCACGGCTTGAAGAACCGTATCATCACCCAAAATGACATTCTTTGGAGATATGACGTGATATGATTGGAAACAAGTCCTAATGGGCGCCATGTGACTCGAGGCTCCCGAATCAACAATCCAATCGATCACACTACCATTGCATGACACGTCACTTGCCATCATTGCATACTCGTCCCCGTCATCACACCAAGAAGACACGCTAGTCATAAATGCGTACTCATCACCTGCATCGTTGACCTTTGTATTGTTGGCACTTTCCTCTCTCTTGCGTTTGTAGCAAAATTTTGCCAAGTGGCCCTTCTTACCGCAATAGTAGCATACCTTGTCTGTAGAGCTCCCACTGGCACCGCTCTTGGATTGCTTCGCCATAAGCGCCGCGCTATCGCCACGAGTCTCGTTCTCTTTGCGCCGCGAGAGTTCATGCAACAACCGTGATGTCACATAATCAAGAGTGAGCTCGCTAATGGGCCTACTCTCCATAGCAACGATAAGATACTCGTACGACGGCGGCAAACTCTCGAGGAGCGTCATAACGATATCACCGTCGGTAATGTTGACGTCTGCGCCGTTGAGCTGATCCGCAAGAGCCTTGACTTTGTTGATGTGCGCCAACATGTCGTCGTTTTCTTCCATCTTGATGGTGAAAAACTTGCGCCTCAAAAACAAGATATTGACCAAGCTCTTTGCCTCATGAATATTGCAAAGCTTGGCCCATGCCTCGGCGGGAGTCTTGCACGACCGAATATGAGAAAGCTGGGAATCAGAAAGATTAAGAGCCAAAATCGCAAAGGCCTTTTTCTCTCGCCGAGTGTACGCAGTTCGTACCCTAGCCTCGGCGTCGGACGAAGGCGGTTCCTCACTACCCTCAACTATCTCCCACAATTCTTTTTCGGCCATGACCATTTCCATCTTGAATTTCCACAAGTGGAAGTTGACGCCATCGAACTTGTCTACAACCTTAGCACCTTCACCCTCAAATGTAGCCATATCCTTGATTGAAGGACGTACGCTCACAAAATTCAGCCCCTAGAAAGCTAAGAAAAAATTGTTTTTATGATTTTTGACAATTTTGTGATTTGTGAAGCAAATTGCACACGTACGTGCTTCTAATGCCTCCAAACTAATTCCAAACACTAAATCAGCACCTTTGTGCTACACATCAACCTCACAACACTCAATCGTGATGGTTCTTAGTGAATTTGCACAAGATCATACCACAACACCCTAACTAGGAGAATTGCGCACTCGTTGGCTCAAATCCACTCAAATCAGCACCCTTGTGCTTCACAACACGTAACGCACCCTATGGACACCCTTGTGCCTTCCAAGGACTCTAAATCAATGCAAATTCAGCCCCTTCAAGTCCTAATTGCATTGAAATTCATCAAATCAGCCCCGTTGTGCATTCACTAACCCAAACTCTAATTTTGAGCACTCCAAGGGCATAACTCACATTCCAAACCCTTGTGCAAGAATTGCAATACCAAAATCAGATTGTAGACTCACCCCAAGAGCCTCAAAGCATAAAAGTGCCTTGCAACAACACAAGTGCACAAATTGAGCACAAATTGAGCCAATAAGCTCCAATAAGCTCCAATGAGCTCCAATAAGCTCCAATCAGCTCCAATATACTCCAACAAGCACCAATAAGCTCCAAAGCTCCAATTCAGCCCTTGTAGACGTGTATAAACTCCAAAAGTGCTCCAAAGTGCTCCAAAAGCTCCAAATCAACAAATGATAGCTCCAAAGTGCGAATTCAGCCCTCCAACACGTAGATCAAAGGTAGGAAGATTGTAATACCTCCCAATGTCGAAATCAGCCCACCAAAGCTCGAATTCAGCCCTCCAAAGTTCCAAATCAGCGCTCCAATACTCCAAAATCAGCGCTCCAAAGCACGACCTCCACACAATGAGCAATCTAATCTTTGACTCACGCAAAACACATGAGTGGGCCCATAACCTTTTGAAGGTTAGATTAGAATGCCAAAGCCTCACACAAACACTTGGAATGCATAGGAAAGAGATGATCTTTACTCATGGGCTGCCCCTCTTAAGTAGCACACCCAAGGGAGTCCCCTTGGCAAACCATATGGGACATCAGCCCATACTCCACTCCTAGTACACTAGGATCAGCCCATATCACTTGGGAGACCCAATTCTCATTATCTCTAACTAGTACCACTTCTCTAGTTGCTAGGCTAGCTCATTCGCATCATCTACTCTAGCTAATGCGCATGGCTATGAGCAACTTCAGCCCACGCAATCATCCTACTTCAACACCTTGTAACAACACAAGTGCACAAATTGAGCACAAATTGAGCCAATAAGCTCCAATAAGCTCCAATAAGCTCCAATAAGCTCCAATGAGCTCCAATATACTCCAACAAGCACCAATAAGCTCCAAAGCTCCAATTCAGCCCTTGTAGACGTGTATAAACTCCAAAAGTGCTCCAAAGTGCTCCAAAAGCTCCAAATCAACAAATGATAGCTCCAAAGTGCGAATTCAGCCCTCCAACACGTAGATCAAAGGTAGGAAGATTGTAATACCTCCCAATGTCGAAATCAGCCCACCAAAGCTCGAATTCAGCCCTCCAAAGCTCCAAATCAGCGCTCCAATACCCCAAAATCAGCGCTCCAACGCACGACCTCCACACAATGAGCAATCTAATCTTTGACTCACGCAAAACACATGAGTGGGCCCATAACCTATTGAAGGTTAGATTAGAATGCCAAAGCCTCACACAAACACTTGGAATGCATAGGAAAGAGATAATCTTTACTCATGGGCTGCCCCTCTTAAGTAGCACACCCAAGGGAGTCCCCTTGGCAAACCATATGGGACATCAGCCCATACTCCACTCCTAGTACACTAGGATCAGCCCATATCACTTGGGAGATCCAATTCTCATTACTTCTAACTAGTACCACTTCTCTAGTTGCAAGTCTAGCTCATTCGCATCATCTACTCTAGCTAATGCGCATGGCTATGAGCAACTTCAGCCCACGCAATCATCCTACTTCAACAGCGATAAACCAGCGATTGTGGACCAATCTTCCAAATCTCCCGTTATTGATATTGTTGATGAAGACGAAGATGACGAAGATGGTGGTGATGAGGAACATATTGAGGAGCGACCTTTGAAGACGAAGAATGGCGAGAAAAAGGCACAAGCAACGGCGGTTGAAGACAATGCATCCTCGAGCGATCGTCGTTATCCAGAGAGAAATCGTAGACCACTTGGCGAGTGGTGGAAGAATCATATTCTCCCTCAAGGTGAGGAGGAGCATGCAAACGTTGCACTTTTAGATGCTCCATTGACGATTCGTGAAGCGTTGAGTTGTGATGATGCAAACAAGTGGGAGCAAGCCATGCAAGAGGAGTACAAATCGTTGATGGACAATGGCACTTGGGAATTGACTCCCCTCCCCAAGAATCGCAACGCTATCGGTTGTAAGTGGGTATTTCGTGCAAAGAGAGATGCAACGGGTGATGTGGTTCGTTATAAGGCAAGATTGGTGGCAAAGGGCTTTTCACAAATCGAAGGTGTTGATTTTCATGAGACCTTTGCAGCAGTGGCAAAATTCACCACTATTCGATGCATTTTGGCCATCGGGGCTGCCATGGATTTGGAAATG
>JAKGBK010000277.1:0-43733 GCA_022496805.1 Pohlia nutans
TCTCTGTCTATAACTAAAAATTCAAGTAATTTTGAGTAAAAAAACTCTAGAAAACTTAGATAACCTATTAATGGGAGAGAGAATATGCAAAATATTATTAATTTAGTTATTTCTTCAGGTTATTGGCCTATTGCTGGTAATTTTGGTTTAAATACAAATCTTTTAGAAACAAATTTAATTAATTTAAGTGTAGTGCTTAGCTTATTAGTTTACTTTGGAAAGGGAGTGTGTGCGGGTTGATTATTTGAATAAAACTACTGGAATAATCCAGTTACACTTCAAAATAAAAAAGTGTATAATTCCGACGAATTACTTCTAAACAAAATTTAGAACAACTATAGCATTTCGTAAAATTAGTAATTTTTAATTTTTTACAATTACTTTATTCGGAAATATTAAGAAAATGGTTTAAAGCTAAAATGCTTAAAGTCTAAGTACCTTTGGGGTTTATCTTTCCCCTTAATATTCTATATTCTATATATATATAAAATATAAAAACATATTTAGAGATTATTTTGATATATAACACTCATATTAAACTAATTCTTGAATTTATTTATTAAATAAATTATTATTATCTCTAAAAACTAACCAGTTTCGGTTTTTTCAGCTGAATTGACAACCTAAAAAAAGTCTAATATTAAGTTATTCAAAAAAGCGACCTTGCTGACAGTTAATAAAAAAAAGAAAATAACTTTTGTCAGAAGAGCCCTTAAATTTTATTTTAATAAAAAAAGGTATACAAAATTTTTACAAATTCTTTTATAAAATGATTAGAAAATTAACAAGGGCAGGCTTGGTTAAAAAGACTAAGCGAGAAAGCCGAATGAATTGAAAAATTCATGTTCGGTTTGGGAAGAGATTTCTAATTCGTAAAAATCTTCGATAAATAATCTACTTTCATTGAATAATTTATTAAGTAATCGTAAACAGACTATTTTAAGTACAATTAATGACGCAGAAGAACGATATAATGAAGCAACTGATAAACTTAATCAAGCTCGAACTCGTTTAGAACGAGCAAAAATAAAAGCAGATGAAATTCGTGTAAATGGTCTTTCTCAAATAGAAAAAGAAAAAAGAGAATTAATAAATGCTGCTGATGAAGATTCAAAACGATTAGAAGATTCAAAAAATGCTACTATTCGTTTTGAAGAACAAAGAGCAATTGAACAAGTTAGACAACAAGTTTCGCGTCTTGCACTAGAAAGAGCGTTAGAAGCGTTAAATAAACGTTTAAATAACGAATTACATTCACGCGTAATTGATTATCATATTGGCCTACTTAGAGCCATGGAAAGCACAACTAATTAGCTTTCATTAGTTTTATTTTTCAAAAAATTATTAACGAACGCTAATGGTAAATATTCGACCTGACGAAATTAGCAGTATTATCCGTAAACAGATAGAAGGTTATAGTCAAGAAGTAAAAGTAGTAAATGTTGGTACTGTACTTCAAGTAGGAGATGGTATTGCACGTATTTACGGTCTCGATAAAGTAATGGCCGGTGAGTTAGTTGAATTTGAAGATCGTAGTATAGGAATTGCTTTAAATTCAGAATCAGATAATGTTGGCGTTGTATTAATGGGTGACGGCTTAACTATTCAAGAAGGCAGTTCTGTAAAAGCAACAGGAAAAATTGCTCAAATACCTGTAAGTGACGCTTACTTGGGCCGTGTTGTAAATGCTTTGGCTCAACCTATCGATGGTAAAGGTCAAATATCATCTTCAGAATTTAGATTAATTGAATCTTCAGCTCCCGGTATTATTTCAAGACGCTCTGTATATGAACCTATGCAAACAGGTCTTATTGCTATTGATTCTATGATTCCTATTGGACGTGGCCAACGTGAATTGATTATTGGAGATCGACAAACTGGTAAAACAGCAGTAGCTACAGACACTATTTTGAATCAAAAAGGTCAAAATGTAATATGTGTTTATGTGGCTATCGGACAAAAAGCATCTTCAGTAGCGCAAGTAGTTAATACTTTTGAAGAACGTGGTGCTTTAGAGTATACAATTGTAGTAGCCGAAACAGCGAACGCTTCCTGCTACCTTACAGTATCTTGCTCCTTATACAGGAGCAGCTTTAGCAGAATATTTTATGTATCGTAAACAGCATACTTTAATAATTTATGATGATCTTTCGAAACAAGCACAAGCTTATAGACAGATGTCTCTTTTATTAAGAAGACCACCAGGTCGTGAAGCATATCCAGGCGATGTTTTTTATTTACATTCTCGCCTTTTAGAAAGAGCTGCTAAATTAAGTTCACAATTAGGTGAAGGAAGTATGACTGCTTTACCAATAGTAGAAACTCAAGCAGGAGATGTTTCAGCTTACATTCCAACAAATGTTATTTCTATTACTGATGGACAAATTTTTTTATCAGCAGATTTATTCAATGCAGGAATTCGTCCCGCAATTAATGTAGGTATTTCTGTATCTAGAGTAGGATCTGCAGCTCAAATAAAAGCTATGAAACAAGTAGCTGGAAAGTTAAAACTAGAACTAGCTCAATTTGCAGAGTTAGAAGCATTTGCACAATTTGCATCTGATCTCGATAAAGCTACTCAAAACCAATTAGCGAGAGGTCAGAGATTACGCGAATTACTTAAGCAATCTCAGTCATCTCCTTTAGCTGTAGAAGAGCAAGTAGCAACTATTTATACTGGAGTAAATGGATATTTAGATGTATTGGAAGTTGATCAAGTAAAGAAATTTCTTGTTCAATTACGTGAATATTTAATGACTAATAAACCTCAATTTGCGGAAATTGTACGTTCGACTAAAATTTTTACAGAACAAGCTGAAAATATTTCAAAAGAAGCTATTAAAGAACATACAGAATTTTTTTTTACTTCAAGAAGAAAAATAAAAATTTAAGTAGTTAGAATAAAGCCAAGAATTTTTGGAAATTGAAATAAAAACTAGATAAATCTTGGCGAGCAGACGTATAAATAATGTAGGTATTTTAATTTCTCTTTTTTCAAAAAATAGAGAAGTTAAAGACCTACATTTATATGGTAGAACCACCGATGGTTTTAACTACATCCCTTAAATACCGTCTTAGTTCGTTTTTTTGTTATTTCTCACCAAAGAGTTTAAAAAACCAGTATTTTAAAATAAAAAAAAAACAGTAGATTTACACTTTTCAATATTTTATTATCCATGATTTTTCCTAATAATATTACGTCCAATAGGATTCGAACCTATACTGGAGGTTTAGAAGACCTCTGTCCTATCCATTAAACGATGGACGCTAAGTAAATTATAATGCTTCTAAGTTTATTTTTTTTTATTAAAAATGGATAATAGGCGGGTAGCGGGAATCGAACCCGCATCATTAGCTTGGAAGGCTAAGGGTTATAGTCGGCGCTTTTTATTAAGTTATCGCCTCTATTTCAAAACCGAACATGAAATTTTAATATCATACGGCTCCTTTATGAACCAGAAAAATTTTTTCTATTATATTGTGTATGACAATAGATCCATATCATCTATGTTTGTTTATTTTTATTGAATAACTTTATAGATGATCCTTTTACAAATTTTTAATAAAAAAATTTATAATTACTTCGTTCTTTATTTCTATTAAAATAAATCATTAGGAAAATATTTTTTACCGAGCTTGAAGGAAAATATTAATAAATTCAGCAAACTAAAATTTATTGTTTTAGAGCTAAATTGCTTTAATTTTTTTTTTAATCATTGAATTAAAGATTTAGTTACGAAAAAAAATATTTTGGTTTTCTATCCATAGATTTTTAGCTGAAAAATTTTTAATTTCAAAAGAATTCCGTGTTGCTTTTTTTATTTTCAAAATTGTAGGAATTTCGCTTTTCTGTTTTAAGAAAGATTTTGAATCTTTTTAGAAATAAAGTTATTAGTCCAAAATTTAATAATAAAATTAAAGACCCCTTAACTATATTTAAGTTAATTATAAAACGAATCACACTTTTACCACTAAACTATACCCGCTGTGAAGTTATTATAGCATAATTTTTTCTTTTTTGTTCAAATTTTTTTATTTTGAATATCTCTTGACTTAAACTCCATCTCCGGAGATTCGATACTTAAAAAAAAAGTATTTCATTTCCGGAGATGGCTTTTAAAATCATAAATTACCTTTACGTGCCGCTAGTGGAGCAATTACTGAAGGACCTGAGCCAACTATTAAAGCCAAAGCCGTTAGCTGTGCAATAACCTCTAAATTCATTCTGGTTTAACCTCTCTGTTTTCAATTTGATTCTATGAAATTAATAAAAAATTTTAAATTATTAAAAAAAATATCTATAGCGATATAGAATTAAGATCAGTACAATAATAAAAAAGCTATTCATTCAAAAATTTCATATTAGTTGTTAAATTAATAAACTTACTAATTAATAGATTTTTATTAATATTAATTAATTAAAGAATTTTTTTGAATTAATTTGTTATTTATATTTTAGATTTTTGGGAGAGAAAAAAAAATGACATCGATTTCAGACAGTCAAATTATTGTAGCTCTTGTCAGTGCTTTTATAACAGGTATTTTGGCTTTGAGATTAGCTAAAAATTTGTATCAATAAATTGATTAAGTTTCTATTTATTTACGCAAAAAGATAGCCTGGCCAGTACCAGTATCTGGCTAGGGCTCAAATAAAATACCTAATTAAATAAAAATTTAAAAAATTATTTTAATAAATTTTTTTATATTTTTATTTACTGAAATAAAATTTTCTATTTTCTATACTATAGTTTACACTTTCTAGAAAATAAATATATATAGAAATAAAATGATATATATAATCTAATATTATTATTATTGTCTAGACTTCTACTTCTACAGTGTGTTATCATTTTTTAGCTGGAGAGATGGCCGAGTGGTTTAAAGCGATGGATTGCTAATCCGTTGTACATTTTTTTTGTACCGAGGGTTCGAATCCCTCTCTCTCCTTCAACCAAAAAATTTTTGTAAACTAGAAAAACTTATTATTATCTTTTTTTTTATTTATATTTATTTATTCATTTAAATAATGTGTTATCTATAAAAAATTATTCTTTACGTCCCGGATTACGGCCAGGATCATTTGATAAAAATCCAAAAAAAACAAAAAGAGAAACGAAAAAAATAACCACTGTGTAAACGAACAGCTTAAGAGTAAGCATAACGTAATCTCCGGGATCATTACTAGAAATAGAATAGAATAGATTGCAAATTTGATTAAAATAAAAAAACAAGTTTTTGTTTTTAGAATCTCTTTTTTTTGTTTGCTATTTAAATTGAAATCCTGGAGAAAGGAGGATTTGAACCCCCGTTAACATAAAAATGAAATAAGACTACAATAATTTTTGAAATTTTAAAATGGGTGCAATTAACCGTTCTGCCATTTCTCCAACAAGTATAAAAACACATTGAATAAAATTTTTATTAATTTATTTACTACAATTAATTAAACTTTTTAATTCGATTATAATTAATAAATTATTAAAATATTATATATGTATAGAAATTGTATATGTATATAAATAATAATGAACATATTAGAATAAAAAATGTTCCTATAGATATATTATACGTATATAGGGCGAAAGTGAAAAAAGTCACTCCCGCCCTTTAAATTAGAATAAAAAAAAATACAACCAAAATTTTGAATTATGTTAGTAAAAAAAATTATCTAAAACTTACAGAAGCTTGCCAAACAAAAGCTAAAAGGAAAAAAAATACAGGAATAATCGGCATTACATCTACAATTGGATCAAAAATAGCATAAGCTTCAGGTAATTTAGCCAAAATGATACCATTTAAATGAAACGCGTTATCTAGATAAATATTAAACATAGCTAGCATTTATGTTCTCCAATAAAAATTATTATAATGATTTAATAAAAAATGAAAAATTTTTCATTAGTTAATAAAAAAAGCTCTTCGGTATATCTTACTATAGGTTTTATTAGTGTCAAAGAGGTTATATATTTTCAATAATAATTGTTTTATTTTTTAATTTATCTTTCATTTCTCCACTAAAATCAAATAATATTATTTGCTGATAAAAAGATAAATAAAACGATTGACAAAATATCAATATAAGTATTTACTAATATTGTCTATTTATGGGGCGTGGCCAAGTGGTAAGGCAGCAGGTTTTGATCCTGTTATTCGGAGGTTCGAATCCTTCCGTCCCAGATTAATTATTTCTAATAGATAGAAAAATAGAAAAAGTTTAAAATTCAATATTAAAAAATTATTTCTACTATTAATAATTCATAATATATTGTATTAGAAATACCATATTATGACAATTACATAAATATAGCAAGGGATATTTCTATGGTGTAAAATAAAAAAAGATCATATTATTATTTATTGAAAGTTATAAAGAGATTATATTTATGAAATTAGCTTATTGGATGTATGCTGGACCTGCCCACATTGGAACTCTCCGTGTAGCTAGTTCTTTTAAAAATGTTCATGCTATTATGCATGCTCCTTTAGGAGATGATTACTTTAATGTAATGCGTTCAATGTTAGAAAGAGAGAGAGATTTTACTCCTGTAACCGCTAGTATAGTGGATCGCCATGTACTAGCACGTGGATCTCAAGAAAAAGTAGTTGATAATATAACTCGAAAAGATAAAGAAGAACGCCCAGATTTAATTGTCTTAACACCTACATGTACTTCTAGTATTTTACAAGAAGATTTACAAAATTTTGTTGATAGAGCTTCTATCACTTCAAACTCAGATGTTATTCTGGCTGATGTCAATCATTATCGAGTTAATGAACTTCAAGCTGCAGATAGGACTTTAGAGCAAGTAGTTCGTTATTATTTAGAAAAAGCTCGCAGACAAGGAACATTGGATCAATCTATAACAAAAGAGCCTTCAGCAAATATTATTGGAATTTTTACACTAGGTTTTCATAATCAACATGATTGTCGTGAATTAAAGCGTCTATTACAAGATTTGGATATTAAAGTTAATAAAGTAATTCCTGAAGGAGGCTCTGTAAAAGATCTTCAAGATTTACCAAAAGCTTGGTTCAATTTAGTTCCATATCGTGAAGTAGGTTTAATGACAGCTATTTATTTAGAAAAAAATTTTGGAATGCCTTATATATCTATCACACCAATGGGAATTGTAGATACAGCTGAATGCATCCGACAAATCCAAAAACATGTTAATAAGTTGGTGTCTGATAAAAAATTTAATTATGAATCTTATATTGATCAACAAACAAGATTTGTTTCTCAAGCCGCTTGGTTTTCACGCTCTATTGATTGTCAAAATTTAACAGGAAAAAAAGCCGTTGTTTTTGGTGATGCAACGCATGCGGCTTCAATAACTAGAATTCTTGCTAGAGAAATGGGAATTCGCGTTAGTTGCACGGGTACTTATTGTAAACACGATGCAGAATGGTTTAAAGAGCAAGTCCAAGGAGTTTTGTGATGAAATATTGATTACGGATGATCATACTAAAGTAGGCGATATGATTGCTCGAATTGAACCATCTGCAATTTTTGGCACTCAAATGGAACGTCATATTGGTAAACGTCTTGATATTCCCTGTGGAGTTATTTCTTCACCAGTTCATATTCAAAATTTTCCGTTAGGATATCGTCCTTTTTTAGGTTATGAAGGTACTAATCAAATAGCTGATTTAGTTTATAATTCTTTTACTTTAGGTATGGAAGATCATCTCTCAGAAATTTTCGGTGGTCATGATACAAAAGAAGTAATCACAAAATCACTATCAACAGATACTGATTTAACTTGGAATTACGAAAGTCAACTAGAATTAAATAAAATACCTGGATTTGTTAGAGGTAAAATTAAAAGAAATACTGAAAAATTTGCGCGTCAAAATAATATTACTGATATTACTGTTGAAATAATGTATGCAGCTAAAGAAGCTTTAAGTGCTTAATTTTTTTTTTAACACGAAATAAATAAAAAAAAATTAATATTTTTGAAAGTAATTAAAAAAAAATCTATATTTTTATAAAAGAGAATATTAAGTAGTACAAAAAAACAACGCTAGTTTTCATTTTCTTTTAGCTAGCTAAAAGAAAATTTGAACCAGCGAATAAAAAAAAGCAAAGATATTTGAACAAATTTAATTTAAAATTTAGGAGAAGTTTATGAATCCCGTTTTTTGTTTTATTCAGTTATTTTTCTATTATCCCTTTTTTCTCTTTTCATTATATATTTATTTAGTATTTTTTATTCCAATAAAAAATACAATTAATATTGCTAATATATTTTATTTTTGTTCTAATTCCATAAAAAAGAAATTTGATTTTTATAAAAAATAAACTAAAAATGCTAAGCTTTTTTATTTTATTTTAAACTTTAAAGTAAAATAAAAAAGCTTAGCATTTTAATAAAAAAAGCATTAAATTAAATAATTAAAACAAATAAAATTTATATTTTTTTTTCTATGCAGGATTGACAAAAATAATTTACTAACATATAATAAGTTTGATATTTCTTAATATTTCTTAATTGTATTAAAAATTTTTATAACTTTATTTCGATTAAAAAAAGCATAAAGGTATTAAATGTTTAGAATCTTTTTTAGAAAATTTTATTTAAGAAGTAGATTTTTAATAAAAACAAAAAAAAATAAGGGTTGCTAACTCAATGGTAGAGTACTCGGCTTTTAAGTGCGACTAAGGAATTTTATACATTTAGATGAAATACAAGATTCATCCAAACCATTGACAAGGGTTTGTAAGACTACGACTAATCTCAAAAAGAAATTTACCAGAAAAAATAGCATGTCGTTTTTTTTTATTCTTAAGTCGAAAAAATTGATGGATAAAGCAAAATTGCTTGAATCAAAGGTAAAACCAGAAGAACGAGCTTCTATTCAAAAAAATATATTTTGAATTCTTTTTATTAATTGAGAAGTTAAAATAAAATTAATAGTCAATATAAAAGAGGTTTAGCCTTATAGTAAAAGATAAGGCTATTTTTACTAAAAATGAATCCTAATATTTGAAAAAATGTAAATAAATAACCAGTTTGCTGACTAAATGAAAAAAAAAATTTAAGTCAGGAGAGCAATCAAAAATTTTTAATAATAAATAAAATTAGTTTTATTTACTAAATTATTGAATTTTATTTAAATAGATTGCACTATATATCATTTTCTATTTTAAGAGGTTGTTCGGATGAGAAGCATAGCAAAATTTTTACAGGAAATAGAAAAGCTAAATAAAAATAAACTTGTATGGCAACAGCGTTTTTTATACCCACTCTTATTTCAAGATGATCTTTATGCAATTGCTTATAATTATCCTTTTAATAAGGTTGAGTTAAAAAAAGTAGAAAATTCTAATTTAAACGAATCTTTTAGTTTTTTAACATTAAAACGTTTGATTAGTAGAATACGCCGAGAAAAAAATAAAAAAGAATTCAATAAAAATTATAATAAATTATTTGATATTAATTACAATAACCATTTTTATTTGAAAGTAATTCGGGAAGGTTTTGCAATAATTTTAGAAAATTTTTCTTCTGTGCAATTAGAAAAAACTTTTATAAAAGAATTTACTAAATGGACTAATTATCAATCTGTTCATTCTGTATTTCCTTTTATAGAAGATCATTTTTTACATTCTAATTACATTTTAAATACAAAAATACCTCATTTTTTTCATCCGGAACTTCTAATCCGAATTCTTCGTTGGCGCATACAAGATGCTTCTTTTTCTCATCTATCACGATTATTATTTCATAAAAATAAAAAATTAATTACTTTAAATACAACTGTATTTTTTTCTCAAAAAGAAATGACTAGATTATCCATATTTTTATGGCATTACTATATTCGTGAACTAGAATTTTTTTTAATTAATCAATGGAAAGTCTTAAATTATTTTAAATCCTTATCATATTTGACTTTACTAGATAAAACATATTGTATTAAAAAAATTAAGCATATTATTAATGATCCTTTATGGATGAAATTACAACTTTTTTTGTATAAAAAAAAAATATCTTTTTATTATGTAAGATATGATAATAATTATATTATAGCAATAAAAAGTTCTAATTATTTAGCAGAAAAATGGAGTTTTTTTCTTTTTAAATTCTGGCATTATTATTTTCATTATTTCTTGAAACCTTATAGAATAAGCATAAAAAAAATATCTAAAAACTGTTTTTCTTTTTTAGGTTATCTTTTTAGTATTCAAATAAAAAAAGTTTTAGTTGAAATTAAAATGTTAGATTATTTAAAAAAAGCATACATTATAAAAAAAGAACTTTATTCTATTACTCCAATATCATCTTTAATTGAATTGTTAGCTAAAGAAAAATTTTGTGATATTTTAGGGCATCCAATAAGTAAATTAGCTTGGACTACTTTAACAGATGACGAAATTTTTAATCGTTTTGATCAAATTTGGAAAAATTTTTTTTATTACTACAATGGCTGCAGAAGTAAAAAAAACTTATATCAAGTACAATATATACTGCGATTTTCTTGTGCTAAGACATTAGCTTGCAAACATAAAAGCACTATACGTTATGTTTGGAAAAAACATGGTTCAAATTTTTTTGCAAAATCTCTTTTTTTTAAGAAGCAAGAGTTAATTAATTTAAAATTTCTTAAACTATATCCTTCTATAAAAAAAATTTGGTATCTTGATATTGTCCAAATAAATTATTTAGCGAAACTACTACAAAAAAAAAATACTAATAATAAATGAGATAATTCAAATTAATTAAATTAACTGCTTAATAAAACTATTAGTTTAATTAATAAAACTATTAGTTTAATTAATAAAACTATTAGTTTAATAATAATTAAAAACTTACTCATAAAAATTTTGGAAAGAGAAAATGACTACATAGAGAAAGCCGTGTGCAATAAAAATTGCAAGCACGGTTTGGGAAGAGGTGTTTTTCTTTTTATTTGAATAAAGAAATAAAAATAAATTCATCCACTTTCATCCGACGAGTTCCGGGTTCGAGCCCCGGGCAACCCATTTTAGTTTAGTTTAAATTAATAATTCTCAATATAAAATATTATCTTTATATTCTTTGCTATATAAAGATAAATTACTTAATTGCGAAAAATTCTTTTTTTTTCATTACTTTTTTTATAAATAGCTTCATTTTAAAGAACGGTTGACATAGTAATACATTTTGTGTAATACTATAAATTAACAAGTTTCTATACTTGGGTAACTTATTATTATTATTTTACAAACCAAGTTTTATCATGACTGCAACTTTAGAAAGACGCGAAAGCGCAAGCTTATGGGGTCGCTTTTGCGACTGGGTTACCAGCACTGAAAACCGCCTTTACATCGGATGGTTCGGTGTATTAATGATCCCTACCCTGTTAACTGCAACCTCTGTATTCATTATCGCTTTCATCGCAGCTCCTCCTGTAGATATTGATGGTATTCGTGAGCCTGTTTCTGGTTCTCTTCTTTACGGAAACAACATAATCTCTGGTGCTATTATTCCTACTTCTGCAGCTATCGGTTTGCACTTCTACCCAATTTGGGAAGCTGCTTCCGTTGATGAATGGCTATACAATGGTGGTCCTTATGAACTAATCGTTCTTCACTTCTTACTTGGTGTAGCTTGCTACATGGGTCGTGAATGGGAACTTAGCTTCCGTTTAGGTATGCGTCCTTGGATCGCTGTTGCATATTCAGCTCCTGTTGCGGCTGCTACTGCTGTTTTCTTGATCTACCCTATTGGTCAAGGAAGCTTCTCTGACGGTATGCCTTTAGGAATCTCTGGTACTTTCAACTTTATGATTGTGTTCCAAGCAGAACATAACATCCTTATGCACCCATTCCACATGCTTGGTGTAGCTGGTGTATTCGGCGGCTCTCTATTTAGTGCTATGCATGGTTCCTTGGTAACTTCAAGTTTAATCCGAGAAACTACTGAGAATGAGTCTGCTAACGCAGGTTACAAGTTTGGTCAAGAAGAAGAAACTTACAACATCGTAGCTGCTCATGGTTACTTTGGTAGACTTATTTTTCAATACGCTAGCTTTAACAACTCTCGTTCCTTACACTTCTTTTTAGCTGCTTGGCCTGTAGTAGGTATCTGGTTTACTGCATTAGGTATCAGCACAATGGCTTTCAACCTAAATGGTTTCAACTTTAACCAATCTGTTGTTGACAGTCAAGGCCGTGTAATTAACACTTGGGCTGACATCATCAACCGTGCTAACCTTGGTATGGAAGTTATGCATGAACGTAACGCTCACAACTTCCCTCTAGATTTAGCTTCTGTTGAAGCTCCTTCTGTAAATGGTTAATATTTTAGTTATAATTTTAAAATAACAAAATTATATAAAATAGGATAACAACTTGAAAAATAATGACCTTAGGGCTTTAGTTCCTAAGGTCATTATTTTTTATCTAGTAGAAATTAATAAATTTGAAAAAAGGCGGACGTGGCCAAGTGGATTAAGGCAGTGGATTGTGGATCCACCACGCGCGGGTTCAATTCCCGTCGTTCGCCCATTCAAAATAAATTTAAATTAAATTTTATTATTATTTATAAAGAATAATTTAATAAAAAAAATTTAATTTAATTTTTAATAATTAGTTGACGAAACCTTTTGTTTATGTCATTATAAATAGAATAACATAAATATATTAAATAAAATGATAACTGTTAAATTTTAATTTTAGCTAAAATACTAGCTAATTTTTTTTTTATAAATAAAAAAATTAGCAATGCTTAAATACATTTACTATTTTTCTATGAACGAAAAATAGCAAAAAAGATTAAATTTTTAAAGTTATTTAGTTGAAATTTCCATATAAAAATCTAGTTATTATAAAGTTTTATCTAACTGCTGTAAAAAAAATGAAACAAGAATTATCAAAAAACAAATACTTATATAAGAGATTAAAATTGGAAGAAATAAAAAACCCTCAATATTTTTTTGAGATATGGGCAGAATCAAATTTAGTTAAATTTTTAATTAGACTTTTTTTTAATAAAGAAAATTTTATTAAATTTTTTGACTTTCGAATTATTAGTTCATTAATTTTACGTGATTTAAATAGTTCGAAAACTAACAAAAATTCAATATTCAATACTTTTTTATTACTTACATTATCAATTTTTTTATATCGTTTAAGTAATAAAGCTATTATTGAAAAAAAAAATTTAAATTTAGTTAAAATAGTTTCTGGACACATAAATTATTGTAAATATAAAGAAAAAGATTTGAAGAAAACCTTTAATAAAAAAAATATTTCGACTTTTACACATCAGTCTCTTTCCAAAAATTTTGATTTAAAAAAAAAGAAACAATATTCTATTATTAGAGCAAGTTTAAAAAAAAAACTATATGTTATACCTGCATACAATAAAAATTTAATTAAAACCTCAGAATGGTGGAAACTTTGGATTATAAAAGAAATTCTGCCTAGTTGGAAAATATCTTCCAATTCTATAAACAAAATTGATAAATTATTAAAAAAAAAAAATACAAATGATTTAAAATTTTTTTTTAAATTCTATATAACTAATATACTTTGTCAAAATTATGATTGGGAAAATAAATTTAATTCTATTTTTTTTGAAAATTCAAAAAAAAATAGGAAATTAGGATTAAATGAACATAAAAAAACATTAGAAGATACTTTAGTTCTTCAAATATTTTGTGCTTTTTGTGAAAAATTATTTTTTGAAATAGAAAGTCCTTTAAAATTAAATAATTTCGATTCAATAATTAATTTGGACAACAAAAGTTATAATACTAAATTATTTTTTTCAATTCCGGTATCTTATCAAAAAAAAGTAAATCGTAAACAATTTTATTTAGTAAAAAAAACTATAATTCAAAATTTAAAATTTTGGGGTGAAGCTGATCCAATTATCGCAAAATCTTATATTTTAATTAAAAAAAAAGGATGGCTTTTTTTTAATAATTATGCCGAATCCTATATATGGCACTTATATAAAAAAGGTTTATTTGAAGATAAAAATAATTTAAATGAAATTTATATTAATAGAAATAAATTAGACATAAGGTTATTCAAATTAAAATCATTATATCATAAAAAAAAAAATTTAAGAGCCGGTGACGTTTTATCAGAAATTTTATATAAAATGTCAAAATATATTTTATATAAAATAAAAAACTCTAATAAATTAATAAATAATTATGAAATAAGTGATCAAAACTTTGAGTTAGAAAAAAAAAAGAAACCTAAAATAGAAAGAAGTTTAAATTTAGTTGAAACTAGTTTTGTTAAATCGAACAAAAATTTTTTGAAATGGTTTTTAGATAAAAAAAGTTTGAATAGCAAAAACGTTAAACAAGATATTATTTGGGATATACTTTTTTTTGATCGAAACAAGAAAAACATAATAAATTCAAATTTATTTTTGAATCCTTTTTTAAAAAATAATTTAATATTATGGATAAAAAATTTATTTATAGAAAATAAAAAATATACTACAAATAAATTTTTTCTTAAAAATAAAAAAATTTCAAAATTTAGTTCTAATTTTTTTTCTAATACTTTGCCTATAGATGAATTAAGTATTGCTTTTTCTACTACGAAAAAATATAGAAAAAAATTTAGAATAGTTGAAAAACAAAAAAATAACTTTTTTAGGCATTTTATAAAATCAAATAATTATAGATTAATTTTTTTATGGAAAATTAAAACAAATTATAAAAATTTGAATTCTTTCATTTTTTTAGATTATGCTTATAAGACTATTTATAAAAAAAAAAAAAATATAAAAAATTTAGTTTCATTAATAAATTACAAATCCTCTAAAAATATTTTTTATTTATTATGGTTTTTTATTAACAAATATATTAGTATCACTAATTATAATGGAAATATAAAATACAACAAAAGTTTATTATTTCAAAGTAATTATTTTGTAAATTTACCTATTTTTCTAGATACATTAAATTTATTAATAATTAAATATAATTTATTTTATACCAAAACTGCTGATTGTACTTTGGATTATGAAAATAAAAAAAATTCTAAATTAGAAAAAAAATTATTAATTACTAAAATAATTTATGAAAAAAAGAATGAAAAAAATAAAGTTTTAATAAAAAATGATTTAAAAAAAAAAATTAAAATTTACAATATTTTTTTAGAAATTTATATTAAAATTACAAATGATTATAAAATAATTTATGATAAGTTTTACAAAAATTCAATAAAAATTTTTAAAAATTTATTTTTAATTAATAAATTGTTTTATTATAGAAAAAAAAAAAATTTAGAAAAATTAATAAAAATTACAATTGATCAAAATGTATTAAATTGGAAAAAAAAAGGAAAAAACTATTTTTATTATTCTAATAATAATATAAAAAAAAATAATTATATTTATTATAATTTTAATCAATATACTTTAATTAATGAAAGAAAAATAAATAAAAAAGCATTCAAATTTTTTATTGAAAAACAAAAAAATTTATTATTTTTATCTAATAAAATAACTTTTTTAAATAGTAAAAATTTAATTAGGCAATGGTCTAATAAAATAAATAAAAAAACTATTTATATATTTTATAAGACTTTTATATCTATTTTTCAAAAAAATGTTAATAAAATTTCAAAACAATTTATTGATTTTCCAAAAATTATAAATATTAAAACAAAAATTCAAAATATTTTTTTAAATAAAAATATTTTATTAGAGCAAGTAACATTTAATATTTATTATAAATTAAACACATATTTTTATTTTGATAAAATATTAATTACTAATTTTCTTATTCATTATTTTAATAATAATAATATAATTTGCACAAAAAATTTTAATAGCATTTTTTTTCCGTCAATATGGCAAAATGAAAAAATTTATTTTAGTTCTATGAAAATGTCTAATGAAATATTATTAAATTCTCAATTGTCTAAAGCAGATACACTAACATTATTCAATTTTTTATATTATTCTAAGTTAAGTTATAAAAAAAACTTAAATTTTTATTCAAAAAAAAAGAAAAAAAATAATTTAATATATACACAATTAATAAAAAATATAGCTATAAAAAAAAATTGTTTGTCTAATAATAAATTAACTTTTTTTTACACAAAATTGAATAAAAATTCAAATATTAAATCACAAATATATAAAACTTTTTTATCAAAAAATTTTGAAAGATTTAATTCTAGAAAATTAATCTTTTTACATAAGTTTGACCAAAATAAGTTATTCATTTCATTAGTTAAATTTAATCCCGTTTTTTATGAAAAAAAAAAAATTTTTAAAAAAATTAATTTAGATAAAACTCCCTCTATTCAAAATGCGTTAAAAGAAAAAAATGTTTATCAAATAGATGATCTTAAAAATTATTTACTTTCTGAGTTTTTTGTAAAAATAAAAAACGAAAATAATCAAATAGTTAATTGGATTAATAAATTATTTATCATAAAATCTAATTCTAAAGCAAATTTAATAAATATTATTTTAAATAATAATGATATAAATAAGAAAAATTTTAATGATGAAAAAAAAATATCTTTTTCAATAAATCCTATTAAATTAATTCCACAAACTAAAATACATCAAATATTTAAAAAATCAGTAAAGTGGACTTTATTTGAAAAATATATACTATGGTTTTTTACTTTCAAATGGTGGAAGTATTTTAAAAATATAGTTTTAAATTTATTTTCAGAATTATTATTAAATATTAATGATCAATTTAATTATATTTTACCAACTATTTTACAAAATAAAATAAAAAAATTAGAGTATTTATTAAAAATTTTATTATTTGATTTAAAAAACAGAATTATTGGTAATTCATTTGAAAGTTGGAATTTACGTTTATTGAAACAAATTAATAAACAATCTAATAATCAACAAATAATACGGCCATCTTTTTCTCTCAATTTGGTTACTAAATGGAATAAACAATATATAGCGACTATAAGTTTTATTATTTTTATCTATTTCGTTTTTCAAAAATATTTTTCCAGTTTATTAGGCTCAGATTATTTTGAACTATGGAGATCTTTTGAAATAATTCAATCTTTAATAGATTCTTCACGTGGAAGATATTTAGATAATTTAATCCATAATAATTCAATACAATTTATTAAATCAGAAAATCTATTAATGCATTTTTTTAGAAATTTAAAACATTATATAAAAAATGTAAAATTTTATTTATTTACAAAAAAAAAAATAAATAAATTATTAATTAACAATAAAGGAGTTGATCTTTCTCGCAGAGAACGAAAACTATTAGTTCAATCTTTGATAACTAATAAAAGCATTGAGCAATATAGATCGAGATTTACTTCTAATAATAACTCTATACTTTTTCAATTTGATAATCCAATTGTGAAACAACAAAAATTGAAAAATTATTTAGAAAATTTAACTGAAAATTATCAAAAAAATTTAGTAAATTATCCATTTCATCAATTTTATTTAGCAGAAAATTTAGTTTTTTTATCTTCCTGGCAAAAAACGACTTTTTTACCTATTCCATGGCAAATTGATACTTTAGAATCAACTCTGTATAAAAAACCTGTTCCACTTGAATTAAGACTTTTTTCTTCAAAAGGAATTTTGTTAATAGGTTCATTAGAAACTGGACGCTCTTATTTGGTTAAAAATCTAGCAGCAAATTCTTTTGTTCCTTTAATAAAAATATCTATAAATAAACTTTTATATAATAAACCTGATATTATAACTGAGAGTTGGATGAACATTTTAATGGAAAGTTTACGAAGATTAAATCTTATTTTAGAATTAGCAAAAAAACTCTCTCCGTGTATAGTATGGATGCAAAATATTCATGAACTTAATGTAAATCGTTCAACTCAAAATGTGGAATCTGATCCAACTTTTTTACTTGGTATTTTCTTAAAATATTTTCAAACTGGTTTTAATAAAAAAAATACTCACAATATAGTTATTATTGGTTCGACTCATTTTCCTAAAAAAGTGGATCCTGCTTTAATTTCTCCAAATAGATTAGATCGATTAATAAATATTCGAATGTTTAATATTTTACAAAGACAAAAAAAAATTTCGATTTTATTACACAGTAAAAATAGTGAATATTTTTATTCGAAAAATAAAAAATCATGTATTAACGAATTTGGATATAGAACCATAGGGTATAATGCACGAGATTTATCAGGACTAATTAATGAAATTTTATTAATTAGTATTGTTCAAAATCGATCTATGATAGAAAAAAATACTATAAGATTAGCTTTTCATAGACAAGCTTTAGGTTCTACATATATAAATAATAAAATAAATTTTACACAGAATTATGGGATACTTTTTTATAAAGTTGGAAAAGTTCTTGTACAAAATTTATTTCTAAAAGACTCACCTAGAAATCCTTTATATTTTGGTAACGATTTGTGGAAAAAAAAATTTTATTATTTATCTAAATGGTATTTAGAGCCTTCAATTTTTGAATCAACAATAAAAGAATTAACTATTTTACCTTATATTTTAGGTTGTTTAGCCGGGTTAGCTGCTCGAGATTCTTGGTTCATATTAGAAAATAAACCAGATAATTTAATTTCGCTTGATAAATATGCTGAAAATGATTTTTATTTAGCTTGTAATATTTTAGAAAGTCTTTTAATAGAGTTTTCATGGTTAGAAATATTTGAGAAAAAAAATACTAATAAAGAAAATAGTTTTAATTTTCAGTTTCAATCAAAAAATCCTTTACATATGATTAAAAAAGGACTTTTTTCAGTAATGAATCAAGATGCAAAAAATACAGTGTTGACTGAATCTTTTAATCAAAAAATTTCTTATAAAAAAGAACTTTATCAATTAACTAGTAATATAACTTGGGCTCCTAAAATATCTCGTCTTAATTTTATTCGTACTAATTTATTCAATTGGATAAACAGACCTAATGAATTTAAAGTTATATATAATTTTGATTTTTCAAAAAAAAAAGAAAAGAAAGAATTTAATGGTTCACAAAAAAATTCTCAATTTTTTGAAATTATTCAGCACAAAACAAAAGAGCAACTTCCTTATGAAAGGGTTTTATCTCGAATAAGACGAAGAAATGTACAAGAATTAGAATTTCAATTAGAAGATATTTTATTAGAAGAGCAGTTTGTAATCCTAGGATTTTCGCGATTATTCACAGAATACCGAATGGAATTTCGATTATCTAGTAAACCTATGTTATTTATCGGAGGACGATTTCTTTGGGACCCTACTGGTTTATTATTCCGAAATCATCATTTCATTTTTTCACGTCAAAATTTATTTATAGATGAAGAAATGTTAAGAAGATTATATGTTACTTATGGGGCAAGAAGAGAACGCGAAAAATCTCGTTCGAGTCAAAAAATTAAACAATTTTTCCTTCGCCGTGGAGATATGGTCGAGATTCCATAAATGACTTTTCTATAAATTGGTGGAATCAATTACCTTTTATTGAAAAAAATAATATTGAAACTTTTAAACGTATTGAGGGAATTGGTGTTCAATTAAAACGCCCACAAGTATTTACTCCTGTATATTTATATCAACGTTGGCTAATTGAAAACCCACTAGAAACTGTGACTCGTTTTGAATTATTAAATAATCAACAAAGATGGTTAAAAGTAAATAATTTATTATTTAATGATTCTTTTATTTATTATACTCTTTTAGAAATTTATCAATATTTATTAAATTTTTTTATTTTACATCAAGTTTCATTAAATGAAATGACGAAAATATTACTTAGAAAGAAATGGCTTTTTCAAAACGAAATTGAATTTTTTATTAATAAAATAAACAAAATGAACTAAAAGTTACTTGATTTTATTTAAAGATATAAAAAATAGAAAAAATTAATATTTAGAAATATTTTATTTAGTAATAAAATAAAAAAAAATTTATTGAAATTAGCTTAATAAAATATTTCTAAATACTAATAAAAATTTATCTAAATTATTTAATTTATTTTAATTAGACATACGGGATTGACGGGACTCGAACCCGCAACTTCCGCCTTGACAGGGCGGTGCTCTAACCAATTGAACTACAATCCCTATAAATATATATATATTTATTATGGCGATCTAAAAAGCTTTATGTCAAATTAATAACAGTTTATTAAGTAAACCTTTTTTTTTATAAAAAAAATTTAATTATAAAAAAATTTTATTTAATTAGAGAATGAAAAAAAATATGTAAAATTTTCATTTTTTTTAATTTGGATAAATTTTGGGCCGAGCTGGATTTGAACCAGCGTAGGCATTGCCAGCGGATTTACAGTCCGTCCCCATTAACCGCTCGAGCATCGACCCAAAAAAGAAAAAAAATAACAAAGTTAGATTAATTAATCACTTTGTTATTTTTTTTCTTTTTTCAATTATTATATAAAAGATTTTATCTAATAGTGAAATATTACAAATACTTTTTCGTAATACCCCCAGGGGAATTCGAATCCCCGTCGCCTCCTTGAAAGAGAGGTGTCCTAGGCCACTAGACGATGGGGGCTTAATCCTCATATTTATGTTACTTAATTCTTTATTTACTGTCAATAGTTAATAATATACATCATTTCGTTAATTATAAGTAATTAGAAAAATATCTTGATAAAAACTTTAAATAAAAGTAAATGAAAAAAAATTTAAATTTTAAAAAAGTTAAATAAATTTGTAATTTAACTTTGAGTAATAAAATTTAAGTTGACAAATATATCCTTTTTATCACAAACTCTATTTATATTAATTTTTTAATAATTTCTTAAAGTTGCCCTTTTAACTCAGTGGTAGAGTAACGCCATGGTAAGGCGTAAGTCATCGGTTCAAATCTGATAAAGGGCTTATATACTTATATTTAAATAAAAGTTTTTGAATTATTGGGAAAATAAATAGAATAAAAATAATATAAAATTATGTTTTTTTTTTAAGTAATAATACATTAATTTAATTTAAATAGAAAATATTATAAAAAATTTTATGAACAAAAATATTAAAAATGAAAACAAAATAACAAAATATTAAAATTGGATTCACTAAATAATTATTTTTTTAGGAAATATTCTGACTAAATTGGATATAAGATAATTAATTGATATAATATACTTGATAGATTAATTATGAATTAATAACAGTAGTACATTTTTAATAAAATTTTTATTTATTTCTATAAAGAAATATTTAAAATATATAAATAATCTTTTAGTAAATTTAAAGATTTTTATTCTAAATAAATTGGCTATTCTTATAATAGATTTTGCTAGAAAAAAAGTAAAATAAAAAAAAATTTGAGTTAAAGGGACATGCACAAAAATAAATAACAAAGAAAAGAAAAGTTTACCTATCTTCCAAATCTTTAGTTGTCTAAGATGCAGAAGAGTTTGTTTACAAAAAAATAGAAATATTATTTAATTTTTATTTTCTATTTAAGGTACTTAAAAATGATTATAATAGTTGAATAGGAGAATCACTATGACTATAGCCATTGGAAAGTCTTCCAAAGAACCAAAAGGTTTATTTGATAGCATGGATGACTGGCTAAGAAGAGACCGTTTTGTATTTGTAGGTTGGTCTGGTCTATTACTTTTTCCATGTGCCTATTTTTCTCTAGGTGGATGGTTTACAGGTACAACTTTTGTTACTTCATGGTATACTCATGGATTGGCTAGCTCTTATTTAGAAGGCTGTAATTTTCTAACTGCGGCAGTTTCTACTCCTGCTAATAGTTTAGCACATTCTTTATTGCTATTATGGGGTCCGGAAGCACAAGGAGATTTTACTCGTTGGTGTCAATTAGGAGGTTTATGGACTTTTGTCGCTCTTCATGGTGCTTTTGCTTTAATAGGTTCTATGTCGCGTCAATCTGAGCTAGCTCGATCTGTGCAATTACGCCCTTATAATGCAATTGCTTTTTCTGGTCCAATTGCTGTTTTCGTTTCTGTATTTCTAATTTATCCCCTTGGTCAATCAGGTTGGTTTTTTGCACCTAGCTTTGGTGTAGCAGCTATCTTTCGATTCATTTTATTTTTTCAAGGTTTTCATAACTGGACTTTAAACCCTTTTCATATGATGGGGGTTGCTGGAGTTTTAGGAGCTGCTCTTTCGTGCGCTATTCATGGTGCAACTGTTGAAAACACTTTATTTGAAGATGGTGATGGTGCAAATACATTTCGTGCTTCTAACCCAACTCAATCTGAAGAAACTTATTCTATGGTTACAGCTAATCGTTTTTGGTCCCAAATTTTTGGTGTTGCTTTTTCCAACAAACGCTGGTTGCATTTTTTTATGCTATTTGTTCCAGTAACTGGTTTATGGATGAGCGCTATTGGAGTAGTTGGTCTGGCTTTAAATCTACGAGCTTATGACTTTGTTTCTCAGGAAATTCGTGCAGCAGAAGATCCTGAATTTGAAACTTTTTATACTAAAAATATTCTTTTAAATGAAGGTATCCGTGCTTGGATGGCAGCTCAAGATCAGCCTCATGAAAATCTTGTATTCCCCGAGGAGGTTCTACCACGTGGAAACGCTCTTTAATGGAACCTTGTCGTTAGGTGGTCGTGATCAAGAAACCACTGGTTTTGCTTGGTGGGCTGGTAATGCTAGACTTATTAATTTATCTGGTAAATTACTAGGTGCTCATGTAGCTCATGCTGGATTAATCGTATTCTGGGCTGGAGCAATGAATCTTTTCGAAGTAGCTCATTTTGTACCAGAAAAACCTATGTATGAACAAGGACTAATTTTACTTCCTCATTTAGCTACCTTAGGATGGGGAGTAGGTCCTGGTGGGGAAGTTATAGATACTTTTCCATATTTTGTATCTGGAGTACTTCATTTAATTTCTTCGGCAGTTTTGGGCTTCGGAGGTATTTATCATGCGCTTATCGGACCAGAAACTCTAGAAGAATCTTTTCCATTTTTTGGTTATGTTTGGAAAGATAAAAATAAAATGACTACTATTTTAGGTATCCATTCAATCTTATTAGGTGCTGGCGCTTTTCTTTCAGTATTTAAAGCCTTATATTTTGGAGGTGTTTATGATACTTGGGCTCCTGGAGGGGGCGATGTAAGAAAAATTACAAATCTTACCCTTAGTCCTAGTGTTATATTTGGTTATTTACTTAAATCCCCTTTTGGTGGCGAAGGATGGATTGTTAGTGTAGATAACTTAGAAGATATTATTGGAGGACATGTTTGGTTAGGTTCTATTTGTATTTTTGGTGGAATCTGGCATATCTTAACAAAACCATTTGCTTGGGCTCGTCGTGCTCTTGTGTGGTCTGGAGAAGCTTATTTATCTCATAGTCCAGGAGCTATTGCAGTTTTTGGTTTTATAGCTTGCTGTTTTGTCTGGTCCAATAATACCGCTTATCCAAGTGAATTTTATGGCCCTACTGGACCAGAAGCATCTCAAGCGCAAGCGTTCACTTTCTTAGTTAGAGATCAACGACTTGGAGCTAACGTAGGTTCAGCTCAAGGACCTACTGGTCTAGGTAAATACCTTATGCGTTCTCCAACTGGAGAAATTATCTTTGGAGGAGAAACCATGCGTTTTTGGGATCTTCGTGCTCCATGGTTAGAACCGTTACGAGGTCCTAACGGGTTAGATTTGAGTAAATTGAAAAAAGATATTCAACCTTGGCAAGAACGACGTTCTGCAGAGTATATGACTCATGCGCCATTAGGTTCTTTAAATTCCGTAGGTGGCGTAGCTACCGAAATCAATGCAGTAAACTATGTTTCTCCACGAAGTTGGTTAGCTACTTCCCATTTCGTGTTAGGATTCTTTTTCTTTGTGGGTCATTTATGGCATGCAGGAAGAGCACGTGCAGCTGCAGCTGGATTTGAAAAAGGAATCGATCGCGATTTTGAGCCCGTTCTTTCTATGACACCTCTTAACTAATAACTAAAAAATAAATTAGTTATTGATACTTTAAAATGGCTCGACTAAAAAAGTCGAGTCATTTTAATAAAATTTAATTGTTTTTCATAAAAAAAGTTTTATTTAGCAGAAGATTGAAAGGAGAGAGAGGGATTCGAACCCTCGATAGTTTCAAAAACTATGCCGGTTTTCAAGACCGGAGCCATAAACCACTCGGCCATCTCTCCTATTTTCTTTAAGTAAAATAAAAAATAGTAAGGTCATTAATTATAATTATATAATAATAAAAACTTATTTAACAGTATTGTTACTAAATAAAAAGTAAATATTAAATTTTTGAATTAAAAAAAAATCTGAAATATTTTTGGCTCAGTAAGTAAATAACTACTAGAAAAGGATTAATGGTATAACTTATTTTATTTTTTTAACTTGGAGAACCACAACCATGACTATTGCCTTTCAGTTGGCTGTGTTTGCATTAATTGCTATTTCGTTTCTTTTAGTAATTGGTGTACCTGTCGTACTTGCCTCTCCTGATGGTTGGTCAAGTAGTAAAAATGTTGTGTTTTCAGGTGCTTCATTATGGATTGGATTGGTGTTTTTGGTTGGTGTTCTTAATTCATTTATATCGTAAAATTTTATTTTGATTATGAAATTTAAGAAATGAAGTAAAGTAAAACGTCCTTATTTCCCTCCCTTCGTAGACTTTATATTATAGGTTCTAAAAGGCATTTTATACAAGTCCTCTGATAATAAAATAAATATTTTCTACTAGGGAGGGTTTTTTTATTTCAAATTATTCCAATTTATCATTTAACTAAAAAAATCTAAGAAATAATTGACTATATTAAAAAAAATATATATATATATATATGTATACAAATTATATATATATATAAAATATAACTGCGGGTATGGTTTAATGGTAAAATTCCTCCTTGCCAAGGAGAATATGCGGGTTCGATTCCCGCTACCCGCCTCTTTTGAGATTATTATAATAGAATTAGTGCTAAATAATAAATTAATTTAAGGAAAGAAAAAAGTTTTAAAAATAATGATAAACTAAAGTTTATTTTTTATCTACTATCTATATTTTGATATTTTATACTAAAAATTTAGCGGAGACGGGATTTGAACCCATGACCTCAAGGTTATGAGCCTTGCGAGCTACCAGGCTGCTCTACCCCGCGTCACTTTATAATAACATATTTTCAATTGATTAGACAATTACTTTTTTCATTCGTGGATGAAACCCCCCAACTAGAATTAGAATTTAAAATTAGGGGGATTTTTAATTATAGTTTTTTCTCATGCCTCTTCAAAATTTTTTACCAACTGGATTTAGTTATTCCAGGTAGAAAACATGCATGAGCCATTTCTCGTAATACATGTCTAGATAAACCAAAATCACGATAATTTGCTCTAGGCCTTCCGGTTAAAAAGCAGCGACGATGAAGTCTTGTAGGTGCACTATTACGTGGTAAAGTTTGTAATTTTTTTTGTAATTCCCATTTTTCATCTAAAGATAAAGTTTCTTTTATTTTTTTTTTTACAGATTGACGAAAATTTTGGTATTTTTTCTCTAATTTCTGTTTCTTTTTTTCCCTTTCAATAAGACTTTTCTTTGCCATGATTTTTTTAATGAGTAAAATATTTGTTTTAATTAAAAAAGTGAATAAATTAAAATTTTATTTAAAACTTTTTTTCACCTTTTTTTTTTCTCCTTTTATTCTATCTTTCTATGTTCTTTCATATATTGAATAGAATAGACTTTGATTTTAAAACCAAAGTCTATTCTATTCAAGAAATTTTATTTATTCTATTTGATGATTATTAACCAAATTTACCGGATGTAGAAGCAATTAAAAAAGCAGCATAAGTAAATATATAACCTACTGAGAAGTGGGCTAATCCGACTAATCTTGCTTGAACAATAGAAAGAGCTACTGGTTTGTCTTTCCAGCGAACTAAATTTGCTAAAGGCGTACGTTCATGAGCCCAAGCCAAAGTTTCAATAAGTTCTTGCCAATATCCACGCCAAGAAATTAGAAACATAAATCCAGTAGCCCAGACGAGATGTCCAAATAAGAACATCCATGCCCAAACAGATAAACTATTCATACCAAATGGATTATACCCGTTAATAAGTTGTGAAGAGTTTAACCATAGATAATCGCGTAACCATCCCATTAAATATGTAGAAGATTCGTTAAATTGAGCGACATTTCCTTGCCATAAAGTAATATGTTTCCAATGCCAATAAAAAGTAACCCATCCAATAGTATTTGACATCCAAAAAACAGCTAAATAAAAAGCATCCCATGCTGAAATATCACAAGTTCCTCCGCGTCCTGGACCATCGCACGGAAAACTATAACCAAATTCTTTTTTATCTGGCATTGATTTAGAGCCACGTGCATCTAAAGCACCTTTTACTAAAATTAATGTAGTTGTATGTAAACCTAAAGCGATAGCATGATGAACTAGGAAATCTCCAGGACCAATAGTTAAAAATAACGAATTACTATTATTATTAATAGCATCTAACCAACCTGGTAACCATATAGTCTGACCAGCATTAAAAGCTGGACTATCTGCTGAGGATAAAAGTACATCAAAACCATACAAAGCTTTACCATGAGCAGCTTGTATCCATTGGGCAAACACAGGTTCAATTAAAATTTGTTTTTCTGGAGTACCAAAAGCGAGCATAACATCATTATGAACATAAAGTCCCAAAGTATGGAAGCCTAAAAATAGACTAGCCCAACTTAAATGTGATATAATGGCTTCTTTATGTTCTAACATTCTTGCTAATACATTATCTTTATTTTGTTCTGGATTATAATCTCTTATAAAGAAAATAGCTCCGTGAGCAAAAGCACCTGTCATTATAAATCCAGCAATATATTGGTGATGAGTATATAATGCGGCTTGGGTAGTAGAGTCTTGTGCTAAAAATGCGTATGGAGGTAAAGAATACATATGTTGAGCTACTAAAGAAGTAATAACTCCTAGAGAAGCTAAAGCAAGACCTAATTGAAAATGAAGAGAATTATTAATCGTATCATAAAGACCTTTATGTCCACGACCCAAGCGGCCTCCCGGAGGAGTATGTGCTTCTAAAATTTCTTTCATACTATGACCAATACCAAAATTAGTTCTATACATATGACCAGCTATAATAAAAATAACTGCAATAGCTAAATGGTGATGAGCCATATCAGTCAACCATAAACTTTGTGTTTGTGGATGAAATCCTCCAAGAAAAGTTAGAATAGCAGTACCCGATCCCTCAGAAGTACCAAATAAATGACTATTTGAGTCAGGATTTTGAGCATAAACATTCCATTGTCCTGCAAAAAAAGGTCCTAAACCTTGGGGATGGGGTAATGCTGTTAACAAATTATTCCATCTTACATGTTCACCTCGAGATTCAGGAATAGCCACATGAACTAAATGTCCAGTCCATGCTAAAGAACTTACTCCAAAAAGTCCTGATAAATGATGGTTAAGACGAGATTCCGCATTTTTAAACCATGAAACACTCGGTTTCCATTTCGGCTGTAAATGTAACCAGCCTGCTATTAGAAAAAGAGCTGAGATAAATAATAGAAAAAGAGCTCCGGTATAAAGATCTTGATTACTACGTAAACCAATTGTATACCACCATTGATATACTCCAGAATAAGCTATATTAACTGGACCTGACGCTCCGCCTCGAGTAAATGCTTCTACAGCTGGTTGACCAAAATGTGGATCCCAAATTGCATGAGCAATTGGTCGTACATGTAAAGGATCTTGCCCCCATGCTTCGAAATTGCCTTGCCAAGCTACATGAAATAAATTACCAGAGGTCCATAAAAAAATGATTGCTAGCTGACCAAAGTGAGAAGCAAAAATTTTTTGATAAAGACGTTCTTCAGTCATATCATCATGACTTTCAAAGTCATGCGCGGTGGCGATACCAAACCAAATACGACGAGTAGTTGGGTCTTGAGATAGGCCCTGGCTAAATTTCGGAAATCTTGATGCCATAATGCTTTTCAAATCCTCCTAGCCATTATCCTACTGAAATAATTCTCGCTAGGAAGAATGCCCATGTTGTGGCAATCCCACCCAGAAGGTAATGAGCTACTCCTACAGCGCGGCCTTGTACAATACTCAAGGCTCTAGGCTGAATAGCAGGGGCAACTTTTAATTTGTTGTGAGCCCAAACGATAGACTCAATAAGTTCTTGCCAATATCCGCGACCACTAAATAAAAACATTAAACTAAAAGCCCAAACGAAATGAGCACCCAAAAATAAAGGACCGTATGCGGACAATGAAGAACCATAAGATTGAATTACTTGAGATGCTTGTGCCCATAAAAAGTCACGAAGCCATCCATTAATGGTAATTGAACTTTGTGCGAAATTTCCTCCTGTAATATGCGTAACGATTCCTTGATCGCTGATACTACCCCACACATCAGATTGCATTTTCCAGCTAAAATGGAAAATAACTACTGAAATAGCATTGTACATCCAGAATAAACCTAAAAAAACATGATCCCAGGCAGATACTTGGCATGTTCCCCCTCTTCCAGGTCCATCGCAAGGAAATCTAAAACCAAGATTAGCTTTATCCGGTATTGAACGAGAACTACGTGCAAATAAAACACCTTTTAATAGTATTAAGACAGTTACATGAATAGTAAAAGCATGAATATGATGTACCAAAAAGTCCGCGGTTCCTAGTGGAATTGGTAATAAAGCAACTTTTCCACCTACTGCAACTAAATCACCACCTCCCCAGGTTAAACTAGTACTTGCTCCTGCATTAGGGGCTGTTAAGCTAGGTGCTAAAGCATGAGTATTTTGTATCCATTGAGCGAAAACTGGTTGTAATTGTATAGCAGTATCTGAAGACATATCTTGAGGACGGCCTAAAGCACTCATTGTATCATTATGGATATATAGCCCAAAACTATGAAAACCTAAAAAAATACAAACCCAGTTTAGATGTGATATTATTGCATCACGGTGTCGTAAAACACGATCTAATAAATTGTTGTATTGAGTCGTTGGATCATAATCTCTTACCATAAAAATAGCTGCATGTGCAGCAGCTCCAACTATAAGAAAACCGCCAATCCACATATGATGTGTGAATAACGAAAGTTGAGTAGCGTAATCAGTGGCTAAATATGGATAAGGAGGCATAGAATACATATGATGAGCTACTATAATAGTTAAAGAACCTAGCATAGCTAGATTAATAGCTAGTTGAGCATGCCATGAAGTCGTTAAAATTTCATATAATCCTTTATGGCCTTCGCCTGTAAATGGACCTTTATGAGCTTCTAAAATTTCTTTCATGCTATGACCAATACCAAAATTGGTTCGATACATATGACCAGCTACCAGAAAAAGAACTGCAATAGCTAAATGATGGTGTGCTGTATCAGTTAACCATAAACCTCCAGTAATTGGATTTAATCCTCCGCGAAAAGTTAAAAAATCTGAATATTCTGACCAATTTAGAGTAAAAAATGGGGTTAATCCTTTAGAAAAACTTGGATAAAGCTGAGCTAAAAGATCACGATTTAAAATAAATTCATGAGGAAGTGGTATTTCTTTAGGATCTACTCCGGCATCTAAAAGTCGATTAATAGGTAAGGAAACATGTACTTGGTGTCCTGCCCAAGATAAAGATCCTAAACCTAATAGACCCGCTAAATGATGATTTAACATGGATTCTACATTTTGAAACCAAGCTAATTTAGGAGCAGCTTTATGATAATGAAACCATCCAGCAAAGGGCATTGAAGCTGCAAAAACTAATCCACCTATTGCAGTCGAATAAAGCTGTAATTCACTAGTTATTCCAGATGCTCGCCAAAGTTGAAAAAACCCAGAGGTTATTTGTATTCCTTGAAAACCTCCACCTACATCTCCATTCAAAATTTCTTGCCCTACTATTGGCCAAACAACTTGAGCACTGGGTTTAATATGAGTAGGATCACTTAGCCATGCTTCATAATTTGAAAAACGAGCTCCATGAAAATACATACCACTTAGCCAAATAAAAATAACAGCTAACTGACCAAAGTGAGCACTAAATACTTTACGAGAAATTTCTTCCAAATCATTTGTATGACTGTCAAAATCATGAGCATCAGCATGTAAGTTCCAAATCCAAGTTGTAGTATTAGGACCCTTAGCTAAAGTTCTTGAAAAATGCCCTGGTTTAGCCCATTTTTCAAAAGAAGTTTTTACGGGATCTTTTTCTACCATAATCTTGACTTCTGGTTCCGGTGAACGAATAGTCATCGAGGTTCTCCTCTCTTCAGACGAGGCATAGGAAAAACCCACCAATAATGAATAGTAAACTTCTAAAAAAGATCTATTATTTTATTATCTAACTTTTTTCTTTTTTTTTCAGTTTAAAACTGGAGCAACTATAATACAGAAGTTACCTAGGGCAGGTATTCAAATTTATTATGACACATCTTTAAGGTGCCTAATGGACCATATTAATTTCAATTATATTTTTAGTTAAAGTAATTTAAATTTCTATTTTATTATTATTTTTTTATTTAAAACGCCCTGTTATTTTTAACCAATTTTGTGCTTCAATATAATTGCTTGGAGCAAGCGAAATTGCTTGTTTCCAATAGTCTGCTGCTTGGTTAAACCAAGCTTCGGATGTTTCAGAATCTCCTTGCTGAATAGCTTGTTCTCCTCGGTTGGGATAGTTAAAAGCATCTTCCCTTAGAACCGTACATGAGAGTTTCCTACCTCATACGGCTCACTTAATTAAATTTATTATATTATTACTTCCTTATTTAAAAAAAGTATACAAATTCTTTTTTATTAAATTAGTATTTAATATTTTTAATCATTGTAGGTTTATAATATAAAATTTATTAATGAAATAAGTTTTAAATAAAATTTTAAAGAAAAATTAGAGTTTTTTTTTTATTTTATTCTTATCTTTTCTCCCATAGAAAAAAATTTAGAGTAACTATCTTATTTTTAGTTAAAAATTTTTAGTATTTAATGATTAATTTATCAAAAATACTTTATCTCTTTAGGATTTAAGACTACACCGCTGTTTATTTAATTACCATTTAACTCAACTTTATTACATAAATGAGTTTTCTAATTAAACAGATTTTTTTATCGGACCATAATATTGTTGTATCTTTACGGTGCTTTTCTAATAAATTTAATTATATTATCCATAGAGATTTTAGACTTTCATTTAAATCGTTCTTTGTTTTTAGACCTATAATGAAGTTTTATTTATTACAGCTAATAAAAATCTTTTTTAGTTATTTATATGTAATAAGTCTCCACTTTTTTTATTTATAATTCATGGTAGTTTTTTACTAAAAAAATCTATTATATCGATAGCCGCACGTAATGACAGATCACAGCCATATTATTAAAAGCTTGTGGTAAAGATGGGTTTCGCTCTAATGCTTGAAAATAATATTCTAAAGCTTTTGCGTGTTCTCCGTTACTTGTATGAATAAGGCCTATATTGTATAGTATATAACTTCGATCATAGGGATCAATTTCTAAACGCATAGCTTCATAATAATTTTGTAAAGCTTCCGCATATTCTCCTTCAGATTGAGCTGACATTCGTTACGATCGTTTATATGATTCTAGAAAAAATGAATAAACTTCGTTTCAAAACCGTACATGAAATTTTCATTTCATACGGCTTCTCTTGTTCACTATATAAAAGGGATTACTCTATAAAATTTATAAAAAATTTTATCCAATCTAATAAAGTAACAAGGGCTAGTTTTTTCAAAAAATAGCTAGCCATCCTTCTTCTAAAAAGGATTTTAATTTTAATCTCAAATTGAATTTTTAAACTTTTCTTTGTTCTTAACACTTTGTTTTTTAAAGGATTAGCTTTTTCGACAATCTCCGATGGTTATATGAGTACCCAATTTACAAATGAGATGGATTTTTGTTTTCCTAACCATAAATTTATCAGTAACTAATTTTTACTATTGAGTATAAAACAAATTTTATTTAAAATTTTACGAAGTTTTTGTGTTGTCGATTTCTACATGTAATGCTTTTCCAAATATGTATGCTTATAAAATAAAATCAAAATTATAGCTTTAACCTTTTGCTTAATACTCTAACTCGTAAAAAATTGAAACATTAAAGGCTACATCAATCGAGGGTACACGACAGAAGGAATTCTTTTTTTTAAATTAACCTTCACTAAGTATAAGTTTCATGTAATTAAATATTTTCATGTTTTCTTCCCTATTAAATAAATTTCTGTAAGGGTTCGAAGGTCAAATCGCGCCATCTCTATAATAAGTAAAAGCTTCTTTTTCCCTTTGTGTAGTCGGAATTATTCGTAATAAAATGTCTGCAACAATTGTAAAAGTTTTATCAATAAAATTATCATTTTTTTGAGATCGAGGCATAATAAAATAAAGCTTTGGCAAATTTCTAATATTCCCTTTTATTTGAGAATAAATCCATTAAAATAACTTTTCATAATTAATTTAGTTAAATATATATATATATTGAATATTTAAATAACTTGAATTTATTTATTAAAAATAACTAAAAAACTTGCTATTCTATAAACTTATGATTTAGAATCACAGAAAGATATTATAGGAAAGATGGCCGAGTGGTCGAAGGCGTAGCATTGGAAATGCTATGTAGACTTTTGTTTACCGAGGGTTCGAATCCCTCTCTTTCCGGGGTTGCAAAAAGAATTTATGTATATAATTATTAGTTCTTGGTTAAGCTTGACGAGAATAATATTCTACAACTAATAATTCATTTATTTTTAAATCAATGGATTCACGATCTAATATTTGATTAACTAATCCTTTTTTGTTTAAAGAATTATAAGTTAAATGATTTGGTATTTTATATTTTTGATAAAAGTCTATATTTTTACTAATCATAGTCTGGGACTTTTGTTGATCTTTTATAGTAATAAAATCCTGAGGTTTACATCGATAACTTGGTATATCTACTAGACGATCATTAACTAAAATATGTCTATGATTTACTAATTGCCTTGCTCCAGGAATCGTAGGGGCCATACCTAATCGAAAAATGATATTATCTAAACGCATTTCAAGTAATTGTAATAAAACTTCACCTGTTGATCCTTTTGCTTTTCTAGCGATACGTACATAATTAAGTAATTGTCGTTCTGTTATTCCATAATGAAAACGCAATTTTTGTTTTTCTTCCAAACGAATACGATACTGAGAAATTTTCTTATTTGATGTTGATTGATTAATAGAACTAGATTTTAACTGTGGTGTTTTATTAGTTAGTCCTGGTAAAGCTCCTAAACGACGTATTATTCTTACACGAGGTCCTCGATAACGGGACATAAAAACTCCTTATTTTTACAAAAAAATTTACAAAAAAAGATAAAATAATAATAATATTATAATAATAATAATAAATAAAAGGTATTCAATTAATTTACTTTTTGTTTATAAAGTTTTTTTACCTCAAATCATTTAACTTTTTTTACCAAAAAATTATATATTTTTCTTTAGTCAAAAACATCATAACATGAGAAACACTACAAAAAAAAACAGTATTCTTTTTTTATATAAAGAAACTTTTAAAAGTTTTTAAATTTTTTATTTTAAGAGTTATTTCTAGTAATAGATTTAGTATTAAAAAAAGCCCGCTATCGGAGTCGAACCGATGACCATCGCATTACAAGTGCGGTGCTCTGACCTCTGAGCTAAGCAGGCTTTATCAATAGAAGTAAATAATAATAATAATTTTTTTTTTATTTTCTTTTGTACAATTTAATTATTATATCAATAAAATTTTAATAATGCAATAATTACTAATTACAGAAAAATAGTTGATTTTACTAATTAAAAAAAATTTGTATATATATTTATATATATAGAAAGTATTGCCTTAAAACTTATAAAATATTATAATTATTTAGTCTAACTAAAATCTACTAATCAAAAATATTTTTTTTTTATAAATTTTATTTTTTATTTTGAGTCACTGAAAATAGGGGGTATGGCGGAATTGGTAGACGCTACGGACTTAAATAATTTGAGCTTTAGTAGAAAAACTTACTAAATGCTAGCTTTCAGATTCAGGGAAACTTAGGTTGAAAAAAGTATAAGCAATCCTGAGCCAAATTTTATTTTATTTAAAATAGGTGCAGAGACTCAATGGAAGCTATCCTAACGAATAATATTCTAAATATTATTTCTATTAATAAATAAAATTTAATTTATTTAAAATTTTATTTTTTAGATATTAAGCGAGGATAAAGATAGAGTCCAGTTTTACATGTTAATTTCAGCAACAATTTAAATTGTAGTAGAAAGAAAATCCGTTGGCTTTATTGACCGTGAGGGTTCAAGTCCCTCTACCCCCAAAACTATAATTTTTTATTGACATAAGCTTTCAATTTATGTTAGGATAAGTCAATGAAAAAAGCCGGAATAGCTCAGTTGGTAGAGCAGAGGACTGAAAATCCTTGTGTCACCAGTTCAAATCTGGTTTCTGGCATTCTAAAATTATTTTATATACCTTTTGTTTTTATTCCATACTTACATATATATTATTTTATTTTATTGTCTTAAATTAGATAATAAAACAAAATTTTTTACAAAGAATAGATCTTTAATTAATATTAGTTTTTTTTTTGTAAATTATATTTTTTGTTATCTGATATAACAAAAAATATTTTGAACATTTGTTCACATATTTTAGCTCCTAAATTTAGAGGTTAATAAGCATCTTGTAGCTCATAAAAATCCGGTACAATATAATCTTTACGTAAAGGCCAACCAATCCAAGTATCAGGCATTAGTATACGTTTAAGACGTGGATGATTTTCATAGGAAATTCCTAACATATCGTAAGATTCCCGTTCTTGAAAATCCGCACTTTTCCAAATCCAAAAAACAGATGGTATTTTAGATCTTTGTCGTGATACAAAAATCTTTATACAGATTTCTTCGGGTTGATCCGCATTATCTTGTATTTTTGTAAAATGATATACACTGGCTAGTAACCCGCCAGGTGCTACATCATAAGCGCATTGGGAACGAAGATAATTAGAACCATAAACATATAAAGCAACCGCTATCGAAAGCCAATTTTCAGATCTAATTTGTAAAATTTCTACACCTTGATAATCAAAACCTAAAGGTCGATGAGCTAGTTTATGCTTTGCTAACCAAGCGGATAATCGCCCTTGCATTTTAGTAGTGGTAGTAGAATTATTTGTATAAGTATTTAACATATTTAAGTTTTTAAAAAATTCTATTTATTTTGAATATTTTTTTTATTATCTTCACTTCTTAATAAAAAAGTTAAATTTTTCTTTTTTTCAGTTGAATCAAAAGTGTCTAAAGTTGAATTAACTTGCGTCTTAGAAAGTTGAGAATATAATTTTTTATTAGATTGTTCTGTAGATACAAAATTAAATTTATGATTTAATGTTAAATATCTCTCTCCTTGTTTAAATTTATATTTATCTTTATATGTTTCTTGAGCTACCTTTTTACGAAGTTTTATTATAGCATCTATAATAGCTTCTGGTTTTGGTGGACACCCAGGTAAATAAATATCTACAGGAATTAATTTATCTACTCCACGAACTGTGCTATAAGAATCTGTACTAAACATACCTCCCGTAATAGTACATGCTCCCATAGCAATTACATATTTAGGTTCGGGCATTTGCTCATATAATCTTACCAAAGATGGTGCCATTTTCATTGTTACAGTACCAGCTGTTATTATAAGATCCGCTTGTCTTGGACTGGACCTTGGAACTAAACCATAACGATCAAAATCAAAACGTGAGCCAATTAATGAAGCGAATTCGATAAAACAGCAACTAGTACCGTAAAGGAGTGGCCATAAACTAGAAAGCCTAGCCCAGTTTGAAAAATCATTAAAAGTGGTTAAAATAATTGAATTTGAGTTTTTTTGATTAGAAAGTGAATTTATAAGTGGCTTCATAGAATTATTAATTTAATTTTTATAATTGTAATAGTTAGAATCTAAGACCATTCTAGTGCTCCTTTCCGCCATGCATAAACTGAACCGGGGATTGAAATAAATAAAAAAACTAAAGCTTCAATGAAAGCAGATAAGCCTAATTCATTAAAAGTCATGGCCCAAGGATAAAGAAAAACTGTTTCTATATCGAAAATAACAAAAACTAGAGCGAACATATAATAGCGAATTTGAAACTGAATCCAAGCATCGCCCATTGGTTCTATACCCGATTCATAGCTAGTAAGTTTTTCTGGTCCTTTATCAGTATTACTAATAGGTGTTAGAATCTTAGAAATAGAGAAAGTTAATATAGGAATAAAACAAGCTATTAATAAAAAAATAAAAAAGGAATTGTATTTAGGTAATAAAAACATTAATATACTCCTGTAAAATAAGAACAACAATTTTGTTTTAAATAAAAATAAAAAAAAATTTAATGAATTGAATATTTTATATATATATACAAAATATAAACAATATATATTAGCTAATAAAAAGAAAGTAATAATAATAAATTAAAATATTTTAAATACTAAATAGTTTAATAATTTAGGGCTATACGGATTCGAACCGTAGACAATCTCGGTAAAATAGTCAAAAATGTTTATTTAAAATTTACTTATAACTATTTTAGGAACCCAACATGCATTTTTTTTGCATTGGGCTCTTTCATCAACTAAAAATAAAGTTTAGTTATTTTGCTATCCTTTTTTTACTGAAATATTAAGATAGCTCCGTGTGCTTAAAAAATCTTTTGAAGCAATCCCAAAGTAAAAAAAAAAAAATGAATATTGACATAGGTTTGCTTAATTTAGCATGGATTTACTCAGAATGAATTTCTATTACTTATAAATTTTGAAACTTTATACACCCTAAAGCTTATGAAGTAAGAAAATAGAATATCTCGAGGTCCTCGTATTATCCTCATCATGCTTAGCATTGAATAATTTTCAATTTTACCATATCAACTAAAAGATAAATTTTAATTTCTAATAAATTAAAATTTAATTTTTGTCATGCTATTGTTCTGTTATTAATAATAAAAGTAAGACAAAATATTTCACAAAATAAAATTTTTTGTGAATCGGATAATCCGATAATTTTTTTGAAAGCATTGGCGCACGTGTAAACGAGGTGCTCTACCGCTGAGCTATAGCCCTTATTGCTATTTTTAAGTAATAATATACTAACATCATTTCTTTTATTTTGTCAAGATAATAATTTAAATAAAATAAAGTAACTTTTTTTTTATTTTATATCTTTTTTAAATATATTAATAAAAATATTGCTTATATGTTAATCAATAAGCTAGAATAGCAGTAGCCTACTTAACTCAGTGGTTTAGAGTATCGCTTTCATACGGCGAGAGTCATTGGTTCAAATCCAATAGTAGGTAAATAGTTAATAAAAAAGCTCAATGGCATATAAATTATATGCCATCGAGTTCACTAAATTTAGAAATTTTAGGAAATAGCTTCAATAGCTTCTAAGCGTGCTTTTGCTCTTTTCAGAGTTAAATTAGCTTCAATCGCTTGTTTTCGACCGTCCGCTTGGGACAGTTTAGTTTGAGCAAGCTGAAAACCTTCCTGAGCCTCTTGCAAATTGATTTCATTAGCTTTTTCTGCTTCATTTACTAAAATCGTCATTTGATTATTGTCTATCATAGCAAAACCACCCATTAATGCCATAGTAGACCATTTTTCATTAAGTCGTATTTTTATAATACCTATATCTAAGGCTGTTAAAAGTGGTGCATGATTTGGTAATATACCAATTCGACCACTATTTGTAGATAAAATAATTTCTTGTACTTCAGAATTCCAAACAATTCGGTTTGGAGCCATTACACGAAGATTTAGGGTCATTTTTTATTAATTCTCCACTTGTAAGGTTGCAGCCTTTGCAGTAGCTTCGTCAATATTACCTACTAAATAAAAAGCTTGCTCAGGAAAACTATCTAATTCCCCAGAAAGAATCATTTGAAAACCTTTAATAGTTTCAATAAGACTAACATATTTACCTGGAGAACCTGTAAATACTTCTGCTACGAAAAAAGGTTGAGATAAAAAACGCTCAATTTTTCGTGCTCTTGCGACAGTCAATCTGTCTTCTTCTGATAATTCATCAAGTCCAAGAATAGCTATAATATCTTGTAGTTCTTTATAGCGTTGTAATGTTTGCTTAACTCCCTGAGCTGTTTCATAATGCTCTTCGCCTACGATCCAAGGTTGAAGCATAGTTGAAGTCGAATCTGAAGGATCTACTGCCGGATAAATACCTTTGGCTGCTAATCCTCTTGATAATACAGTAGTTGCGTCTAGATGGGCAAAAGTTGTAGCAGGAGCTGGGTCAGTTAAGTCATCTGCAGGTACATAAACTGCTTGAATTGAAGTAATAGATCCTTCTTTTGTTGAAGTTATTCTTTCTTGTAAAGTACCCATTTCTGTACTTAAAGTTGGTTGATAACCTACAGCAGATGGCATTCTACCTAATAAAGCCGAAACTTCTGAGCCTGCTTGAACAAAACGAAAAATATTATCAATAAATAAAAGTACATCTTGCTTATTGACATCTCTAAAATATTCAGCCATTGTCAAAGCAGTTAATCCTACTCTCATACGAGCTCCAGGTGGCTCGTTCATTTGACCATAAACCAAAGCTACTTTTGATTCTGAAATATTTTCTTCATTAATAACTTTTGATTCTTTCATTTCCATGTAAAGATCATTTCCTTCACGAGTACGCTCCCCTACTCCACCAAATACAGATACACCACCATGTGCTTTAGCAATGTTATTAATTAATTCCATAATAAGTACGGTTTTTCCTACACCAGCTCCTCCAAATAATCCAATTTTTCCACCACGCCGATAAGGAGCTAAAAGATCTACTACTTTAATTCCTGTTTCAAAAATAGATAATTTAGTGTCTAATTGTGTGAAAGCTGGAGCAGATCTATGAATAGGAAAAGTTGTACTAGCATCTACAGGACCAAGATTATCAACAGGTTCTCCTAAAACGTTAAAAATACGTCCAAGAGTAGCTTCCCCAACTGGAACACTCAAAGGAGCTCCTGTATCAATAACTTGCATTCCTCTCATTAAACCATCTGTCGCACTCATAGCAACAGCTCGAACCTTATTATTTCCTAGTAATTGTTGCACCTCACAAGTAACATTAATTTCTTGACCCGCTGTATTTTGACCTTTAACTATTAGAGAATTATAAATATTAGGCATTTTACCTGGGGAAGAAGTAACATCTAATACAGGGCCAATAATTTGAGTAATACGTCCTACATTTTTAGCAATAAGTGTTGAAGTCCCAAAAGTACGAGAATCTGTTTTCATAAAATTTAGAAGTAATAAAATTAGTTGCTGATTATATTGAAAAATATTTAGTATCAACTCGATCATTTAATTATTGAAGAAAATAATTATCTTGAATATATATAAATAGAAGCATATAAAATGAAAAAAATTTAAAAGTGTAAGAAATAAATAGTTTTTGCAATATAAAAATATTAATAAATAGTAAATAAATTTAAATAAAAAAAATTTAATTTATTTTTTTTAAATATATTAAGACGATAGTTTTTTTTTTTCTTGTTATTTTTTAATACCTTCTAAATTAAACTTCATTTTCATTAATTAGTTTACCATTCAAAAGATTATTAGGTCAATGCTTAGAAAAATGAGACTCATTTACTAAAAAATAATCTGAGTTGCATCAACTGTAAAAAATAATATACAATAATACTGTTTTGTTATAGTAAAATAACTTTGTCTAAAAATAGACAAAATTAAATACCAAATAAGTTTTTTTATAAGACTAAAAAATTTTATTTATCGAGCAGACCTCATCCTTGCAAGAGTTATCAATTGAGTTGTAGGGAGGGACCTATGTCACCACAAACGGAGACTAAAGCAGGTGTTGGATTTAAAGCTGGTGTTAAAGATTATAGATTAAATTATTACACTCCAGATTATCAGACTAAAGAAACTGATATTTTAGCAGCATTTCGAATGACTCCTCAACCAGGAGTACCAGCTGAAGAGGCAGGAGCAGCAGTAGCTGCGGAATCTTCCACTGGTACATGGACTACTGTTTGGACTGATGGACTTACTAGTCTTGATCGTTACAAAGGACGATGCTATGATATCGAAGCAGTTCCTGGAGAAGATAATCAATATATCGCTTATGTTGCTTACCCATTAGATTTATTTGAAGAAGGTTCTGTTACCAATTTATTTACTTCTATTGTTGGTAATGTTTTTGGATTTAAAGCTTTACGAGCTTTACGTCTAGAAGATTTACGTATTCCTCCATCTTATACCAAAACTTTCCAAGGTCCACCTCATGGTATTCAAGTTGAAAGAGATAAATTAAACAAATATGGTCGTCCATTATTAGGATGCACTATTAAGCCAAAATTGGGTTTATCTGCTAAAAACTATGGTAGAGCTGTATATGAATGTCTTCGTGGTGGACTTGATTTCACAAAAGATGATGAAAACGTAAATTCTCAGCCTTTCATGCGTTGGAGAGATCGTTTCTTATTTGTAGCTGAAGCTATTTACAAATCTCAAGCTGAAACAGGTGAAATTAAAGGACATTATTTAAATGCTACCGCAGGTACATGTGAAGAAATGATGAAAAGAGCTCAGTTTGCTAGAGAACTAGGCGCTCCTATTGTTATGCATGACTATCTAACAGGTGGTTTTACTGCAAATACTAGTTTGGCTCATTACTGCCGTGATAATGGCTTACTTCTTCATATTCACCGTGCAATGCATGCGGTTATTGACCGACAAAAAAACCATGGTATGCATTTCCGTGTACTAGCTAAAGCGTTACGTTTATCCGGTGGAGATCATATTCACGCTGGTACTGTAGTAGGTAAACTTGAAGGAGAACGTCAAGTAACTTTAGGGTTTGTTGATTTACTTCGTGATGATTATATTGAAAAAGATAGAAGCCGTGGTATTTACTTTACTCAAGAGTGGGTTTCCTTACCAGGTGTTTTACCTGTAGCTTCTGGCGGTATTCATGTTTGGCATATGCCAGCATTAACCGAAATCTTTGGAGATGATTCTGTATTACAGTTTGGTGGAGGAACTTTAGGTCATCCTTGGGGTAATGCACCTGGTGCAGTTGCTAATAGAGTTGCATTAGAAGCTTGTGTACAAGCTCGTAATGAAGGACGTGATCTTGCTCGCGAAGGTAATGAAATTATTCGTGAAGCTACTAAATGGAGTCCTGAATTAGCTGCGGCTTGTGAAGTTTGGAAAGAAATTAAATTTGAATTTGAAACAATTGATACTATATAATTTCATTTTTTTTTTCTTTGAATTTTATTTTCTTCGAAGTAAATTCTTAACTTTAGCAAACTAAAAAGAAGAAATTACTAATAAGTAGAAAAAAATCTATAGATTTTTTTCTACTTATTAGTAGTAATAAAATATTATAAAATTTTTCATCAATGTTTTTTATTTTTTATTAATCAATAAAAAATAATAATTAGTATCTAATTAATAAATTTTTTGAAGGTTTTGTAGCTCAGTGGATTAGAGCGCATGGTTCCGAACCATGAAGTCAAGGGTTCAAATCCCTTCTAAACCATTAAAATTTTTTTTTAATAGTTTTTATTTATTTATATCAAAATTTAATTATATCTTTTATTTTGTAAAAGAAAATTTAATATTATTGATTCTTAAAAAATATTAATTATATAAGTTACATATTCATTATTAATATGTAAAAACTAAATAAAAATTACTAATATGTCTTTAATGAATTGGTTTGAAGATAAACGCCGATTTGGTGGATTAATTGGAGCTTCTATTGAAAAAGCGACAAAAGGGTATATTCTTAATGAGAGAAAAAAACTTAAAGTTAATACTACTAACGGACTATGGACTCGACGTGATAATTGTGAAAATATTCTTTATGTTAGATTCTTGAAACAAAATAAATCTATTTGCGAAGAGTGTGGATATCATTTACAAATAAGTAGTACAGAAAGAATTGAACTGCTAATCGATCGCGGAACTTGGCAGCCTATGGATGAAGATATGGTTGCTCGCGATGTTCTAAAATTTTCTGATGAAGATTCTTATAAAAGTCGTGTTATTTCTTATCAAAAAAGAACTGGTTTAACTGATGCTATTCAAACAGGTATAGGCAAATTAAATAAAAATTTAATTGCTCTTGGAGTTATGGAATTTCAATTTATGGGAGGAAGTATGGGTTCTGTAGTAGGTGAAAAAACAACCCGTCTTATTGAATATGCTACTGAAAAATCTATGCCATTAATTATTGTTTGCTCTTCCGGAGGAGCACGGATGCAAGAAGGAACGTTAAGCTTAATGCAAATGGCTAAAATTTCATCTGTTTTACAAATTCATCAAGCTAAAAAAAAATTACTTTATATAGCTATTCTTACATATCCTACAACCGGTGGAGTTACTGCTAGTTTTGGTATGTTAGGAGATATAATTATTGCTGAACCTAAAGCATATATTGCATTTGCTGGTAAAAGGGTAATTGAACAAACATTACGTCAAAAAATACCATATGGTTTTCAAGTTGCTGAATCTTTATTCGATCATGGTTTACTTGATTTAATTGTTCCACGTAATCCCTTAAAAGGAGTTCCAGGTAAAATATTTGAAATTTATGGTTTAGCTGCTTATAAAGAGTCTAATAGTTATTTTTTCTAATTCGATAAAAAATTTAATTAAATTTTTTTTATTCTTTTTAAATGTTATAATTTTTGTATAGATGCTAAAACTTTATATATTAATATAACTACTTTATTTAAATTTCAATTAAATTTTTTATATTTATTTATTTTTAGGATAAATAATTTATATTGAAAAACTTTTAAGTAATTATAAAAAATATATTAACATCTTTTTTAGAAAAACAGTATAATTAACTTTTTTTATTTTTTATAACTATTTTTTCTACAAATAATATTATTAAAGGTAATTTTTTTATGACAGCTTCTTATTTACCTTCGATTTTCGTACCTTTAATAGGTCTAGTTTTTCCAGCGATTACTATGGCTTCTTTATTTATATACATTGAACAAGACGAAATAATATAATAATTATTTAATAAAATTTTTATATTTTTTTTATATTTGTCTATTTATTTATTTTCAAATCTATACTTTTTAATCAATTTGAAATTAATAAATATATATATCTATGTATATATTTATATATATAGATATATATAAATATATATTACAAATTCTAATTATAGAAAATCTATATAAAAAAAAGTTAATATAGTTTTTTATTAGATTTAAATAAAATGAAAAACTATATTAACTTTTTTTTAACTACTAAATATAAATTTAATTTGTAAAAAATTTTAGTTTGGCTTTTTTTGTTAGTTCTACTATATATATTTAATAAATTTTAGGAGACGTCACAATGAATCGTGAATCTGAATGGCTTTGGGTAGAGCCTATAATAGGATCTCGAAGAATTAGTAATTTTTGTTGGGGATCTATTCTTTTATTCGGTGCACTCGGGTTTTTTTTTGTAGGACTTTCTAGTCATTTTGGTAAAGATATAATACCTTTTTTATCATCTCAACAAATTCTCTTTGTACCTCAAGGAGTTGTTATGTGTTTTTACGGTATTGCCGGTTTATTTCCTAGTTTTTATTTATGGTGCACAATTTTATGGAATGTAGGTAGTGGTTATAATAAATTTGATAAAAAAGAAAAAGTTGTTTCTTTATTTCGTTGGGGATTTCCCGGAGAAAATCGGCGTATTTATATCAATTTTTTTTATGAAAGATATACAAGGAATACGTATGAAGTTCAAGAAGGGTATAAAAAT